>JAZHYW010022839.1:0-219418 GCA_037355805.1 Ixodes ricinus | reverse complement strand
CCACCGCCGCAATCCGATCCGCACGGTCGGGCAATGCTTTTGACTCTATACGGAAGGTTGAGCCAAACCGCCACGATGCAATTCAAAAGGTTGGGCAACACTGTAACCTTAATACAGAGGGTTGAGTCGCCACAATCCAATCCAATCTGCATGGTCAAGAAACACTAGCTGCATTCGATTTACCCCCACCTCTTGCACCGGTGCAGAAAAGTGTAGGGCAGTGTACTTCCGGTATGTGTATCGAGATACAACCAAAGTACACCGCCCTACACTTTGTCGAACGCAGCTACTATCAACTCAACAGAAGAGGTTAAGCTACCACAATCTAATCCAATCCCATACACATAATCGGGTAAGAGAGTCAACTTGATACCAACGGTTAATTTGCGACAATCCAATCAGCACAGTCGAGCAGCTGTCGACTTGATGCGGAAGGACCAGAGGAAAATTGGCGACACCCTCACCGGGGAGAAAAGGTGGGTGGGGGGTTAATGTTTTTAGTTTTTTACCCAATCCCCCATGCACTGGCGATAATTTTCATGACCTGGTGAGAGTTCAAGAAACGCATTGGCTTGAAAAGGGAAAGGGGAAACCAGGCTTTAGTTATTGTTTTTAGGCTAGGTGGGGCAAGCTACTGCCCATTACAAAGGCTATAGCCATTGTCATCATCCATCCATCCATCCATCCATCAAGTTGAGTCTCCAAATTCCAATCCAACTCACATGGTCAAGTAACACTATCAATTAGACACGAAGGGTTAAGTCACCACAACTCAATACAATCTGGTGAAGGCTTTTGCGATGTGTGGTGGTCGCACCGTTGAAAAGCAGCAACAGGGTTTCCTTGGGGGCCTTCCTCGCTATCTGCACCGTGTTCACAAATCGGCTCGTATACTGCGAGTTCTGTCACCGCATCCAGTAATCTGAGTGAACTTGGGCTACACTACAAAAAAGGGTTACATTGGAGTCCACTTACAGTGATGTGGTGAAGACCGCGTAGACGTAGCTGTCGTCGTCTGGAAACTTGTACACCGACTCTGCCAATGAATCGCAACGAGTAGGTAATTAAGAATGCGGGTCGGCTTAACTCGGCGGCTAACAGAACTCACGGATTTCGTTGAAATAAAAGGGGTACTCTCCGGGTAAGGAGCAGTTGAGGCGTGCCTTGAGGAATGTGGCCCAGTTGTGCGTAAGGATGTTCTTTCCACCCGTGTCTTTCTGCAACATTCCAAGCAGACCGACAAATCTGAGGGCAACCGGCGACCCTTCGGAAACCTTGCTGTGAACTCCGCGAAAATTACAGCACGAAGAGAAGAGCTTAACTGACCTCTGTTATGACCAGAAAAAATGCACTGCCAACACTAGATTTTCGCATCAAAGCAGCTATACTAGGCGTTGACTATTCTGCGCTATGTTGTCGAGGTTAGCGTAGCTTCCGCAGTGCTCCAACTCTGTCAAATCTAGCTTAGCGAGCGCATGAAAATGAGATGCAGGACGAAGTCATGTGCTCTCCCAGTAGTGCTGAGGCTGCTGCACTCTGGAAGCTACGCTAGCCTTTACAATGTAGCACAAGCAGGTGGACACCATTCCTATATCCACTAAACAGACTGCGCTTGCTTATAAGGGAAGTCAATGAAGCTGTATTGTTGTGTTGGAGCAGTGTTGTTAGCTGAAATCACTTTTCGGTGACTTGCCTGGCAGAAGGGACGTTCATCACTTCTCATCCTTCTGCTTGTTAGAACAGCCCGTTACAGAGAACTACAATGCAATCCAATTATAACGATAATCAGAAAATCTAAAAATTCAACAGTTATAACCGATTATTGTTGTATCTGGACCAGAAACTGATAATTTCTAGTCCAGAAACTGACCATTATAAGCAGTACATCGTTATATGTGGCTCTGTTATAAGTGGACTGCACTGTGCACCATTGACAAAGTCTCTTAGCATAAAATGTAGTAGAACTCCTGGGATGTTAAGCCTAATAGCTTAAAAATAATTGTCCCTAATTATGTTTCTTTCAAGCATGCAGTAGCAATGCAACCGACTGTTCTTAACATGAGATGCAAAGCATCAAAAAGATTAAACCTAAATTAAAAAAAAAAAAATTATACAAGCTTGAATATGTTGACAGACTGGTAAGCACGGAATGGTTAAGCACTGAAGTCTTTTTATACGGTACCCTATGGACATAACGCTTTCAGTGTCGGTTTTTTACAGTCAAACGTTACAGACCTCCATGAAAATCGGCCGATAAAACACATGCTGCATTAAAATAACTGCTCCTAATTGTTGCCCTTCCAAGAAGGCAGTAGAACTGCAACTGATTGCTCATAAAAGTAGAAAGGGTAGATCAGGCCGCAGCAGCTCACCTTGCAGACGCGGGCAACACGCGAGTAGATGACCTTCCCGCAGTTGATGTACTCCACGGCACTCTCGCGGAAGAAGAAGAAGACGTGGTCTCCGATGTCGAAGGAGCCCACAAAGTTGGGTTCTGCGACGGGAGAAAATCGCAAGAAGACAGGTCGTGAAGAAAACACGTAACGGTGTACCGTAACGAGAATTTCTAACGCTTAGTTGTAGTGAGCAGTTTCATTATGAAACGAAAAAAAACATTTATTTTGAATTTTAAGCCAAGACTGTAAAACCTTTTGTGGCAATGCTTGGTCGTTCCCTCCTAAATCAAAAAGGCACGCAGTCATCTGAAGACATTTTGCAAGCCTAACCTTGTACATCAGGTTTCCGTATCACTATACACCTTTATACTAGAAAAGACTGATGTATAGTGAAGTTAAGAATATAGTGAGACCAGTGGCATCACGAGAGGGGCGGACCGCCCCGGGTGCAGCGCTCAGGGGGGTGTCACGGCGGGCCACGAGAGCGGGGGGGGGGGAGGAAGAGGTTCGCGGCGGGCCACGCACGCGAGAGCGGGGGGGGGTCTATTATCGCGGTGGACCACGCGAGAGTGTGTGTGGGGGGGGGGGGGGGTGTCGCGGCGGGCTATTGCCCCGGGTGCCGTTGACCCTCGTGACGCCACTGAGTGAGACAAAGTTTAAGCATGCCTCTAATGCTTGTAAAAGGATATCAGGCACCAATATAGGAAATGTTTTACTCCCCCCCACCCCCAAGAAAAAAAATTTAAATTTATTATAGACAGGGTTTGCAATACTACTTGTCTGATAAAAAATTTCGAAACTCCACTAGCTATTGCAGCACCAGAAGACAGTTAGTAGTACAATAGTGACTGCTAAAGTTCAAATGCCCCGACCCCAGTACATTGAAAAAGTATCAGAGTCGGTATGGCAGTAGATCCCACCGCCCTCATTTCTGTTCACGAGGTCTGTTTCAAATGCCGCTACTTTTGACACCGGCCGATGCAGGCACTTCAAAACCCGCACCACAGAGGTGAAACGCAAAGAGAAGGCAGGGAGCCGTGGTGACTCACTGTCAAGCCACATGGAGTCGTATTTGAGGGTGCGCATGAAGAACTCGCTCTGCTCGTGGGTGGTACGGTTGAACAGCGTCGACCGGAAGATCACCGTGTCCGCCTTGGTGAACTCCGCCACCGTGCCGCTGTACAGCCCCGGCAAGTCTCCGGGGTTGCCCCGCTCTGCGGGGAAAGCGGCCCTCACAATTTGCCCGAGTAACTGGTCGGTCGATTACGTCGGTTGCCGTAATTTCTGCTCTATAAGTCGCACCTCCCTATAAACGGTCCTCTTCGCAAAAAAGTTGATAAACAGGTCCCACTTCTTAGTACAATCTGCCCAGCATTGTAGCCACAGACTATAGTCCGCGGACTGTACATGTTTAAAAGTTGAAATTTTACGTGGTGCGAACTTTCTACAGGTGCGGACCATACAAGGATTTGTTTTTTCTAGATTGTTGATTATGACGAGACATGACAAATTTTGCGAATGACAGAGTATGTTAATGACAATTTGCGTATGATACGAGCTCCTTTCTGAGCTAATAAAGCTAAAATTTATCAAGGTATACTGATTCTAAAATTTTTTTTTACCTCCAAACTATACACAGTGCAGACTTTAGTCCAGAAAATTAGTTTCACACACCAGCAGCAAGAGGACGGTGTCCAAGGGTTGTACTTGCAAACATGTACAGGCAACTGGGAATATCATTCAATAAATGCAATGTAAATGTAAAAGAATCTTGTTGGGCCTCATTTAATAACCTGTGGCTATTTTTTTTTTTCTTTTTCAGCATTTGTATTGAATATTGTATAAAGCTCAATGGACCTTTTGTAGAAACATCGGTTCGAGAGTAAATGGTTCTAGTACCCTCTCTCTCTTCTTTCTGGCCGAGCTGGGAGGGAAGATGGTTTCTTTGTGTCGACTTCGGGGCAGAAGATAACCCACGATTGGGGACAAAGGCAAGTTTGGGGGAGCCGTATCTAGGTTAGAGCGGCTCAATGGGCGACGAGGATGTGGCTGACATTTTGGGTGTGGAATGGGTGGGAGAGGCCTTGCACGCATGTTGCTTGCTAGCCACTTAGCTCTCGAACCCAGTCGCTTTTCTAGGTGGCAGCACATAATCGCCAAAAGGTCCATTGATGCGTGACTGTATGCATTGCTTTTTTTTATTTTTTATTCTTTTACTAGGACATTGTACGACTAGTGTTGATAGGTCCGTCAACGATCATGTCCCTTTTTCTTATTCCCTCTCCAACGAGCAACATGCACGGCTGCGAGAGCCTCGTCGGGCAGCGTCAGCCAGCCCCTCGTTCCATCATCCGGGACTAAAAGTCCGAATAAGGTCTAATCATTATTATTACTACATCGTTAAAACATAAATCACTGGCGAAGCGCAGCCACACTCACCAACCCAGACGGCGGTGGAGTTGTCGTCCGGATCAAAGGGCACTTTCCGATGCCCCGCCCGATGTCTCGCAGGGTCAGCTGATCCCTCGGCACCTCGGTCAGGTTGCTGCTCTGCAGGGGCAAAGACGGTAAGAGCGAAGCCGTCTCGGCAACACTTTGGGACCGCCAAAGGCCCGTTCGCACGCTTGCATTTGCTCACGACCGAGCCCCTGCGACCTCTTACGACGCGAGAACAAGCTGGCATCTACCGGTTAGGCCTGGAACACTTCTGACCCTCGTATATATTTTTATCTTTTCTCACTCATCTTTCACCGTGGGCTCTAAATAATGGTGACCATGTCGTAAGCAACCCTTTTTCATGAATAGTGCCTAAATTCAATCTCGGAAATACTGCAAAACCTTCGGTCTGGTTATACGCGGGTCCGATGTGTTCCAGACGTACCCAATTGACGACACCAGTGCGCCAGCGTTTGGAAGAGATTACAACATACGAGGCACGATCAAACGCAAACGTGTGAACCGGCATTAAAACGTTACACAACGAGGTAACCGGCAGACCGTTACTACGATCTAATTTGTGTCGAGCACGGGGACTCACGAATATCTCCAGGTCCCGCGGATTCTGAGCGTTGGTGCCGCACACGTAGAGCTTGCTGCCATCGCCTATGGGCTGGATGACCTTGATGTGGTTCCTGCACTCGTAGTCCTGTAGACCCACGTGGTCGGCTCTGGTTAGGCTCGAGTTGCAAGTTGTAAATTTATGGGCAAAGTTAATGCCTCCAATGAGAAGCAAACCGAGACTGACAAATGCTCAACCAGCCAAAATAAAGTGTGCCGTCTGAAAGCCTAAACCTGAATCTCACTCATGCGTGCCATTGATGTGCATCTTTAGATATTTTTGCCTTCACAACCTTGGCACTGAAGACGATTATCTACTACATACATGATACCGCGACCTGCACATCTGTTGCATGATTGCCTAAATAAATTAAACCTCACGTCATCAAGATCAGTCACAAAGAAGGGCCAGTTTATAGATACCCTGTATTGGCATACAAGGCAAGACTTCATACTAGTATTTCTCTTCTGCATTATGAAAAAATGTGTTTCCTCTTAAGTATGTATGAGGTATGACCGCTCGTTCAATAGTAACCTTACGTATGCAAAATACACAAAGCGGGAGATATACAGAGGAACAAAATGAACAATGCAACATACCTCACGCTTTCCTTTATAGACACACGTGGACACAACGTTGGGATTCGCCGTCAAGCTGCGATCCTGTGAAGAGCGTGGAATGCGTATTGGCACAATAGACCAGCAAACTCACTTAAAAAGTTGAGTACCTAACTCGTAACTCATGTCATATCAAAATTCACACTCACGTTGCACTTGGTTCGGTTGACGTTGGCCAAGTTGAGACGGAACACCTTGTCCCTGTAAACAAGGGAAACACGGAAATGTTAACAGTCTATGACGTCCCGACGTGCCACAATCTGGTTATCAGATTTTCTTATTGTATTTTCTTTATTATTTCGTATCAATTTTTTATGTCGTTTTTGTATTTGTTTTATGCAGACTTTCTGCTCGAGGTCATAATTCAAACCTGCTTACATTCCTCCAACGAAGAGCACTTCCCGCTTGCGATCCATGTAAAATGTCCTGTAGTAGAGACGTCCGCACGAGAACTCACGTACATGATCTGAAACAAAAGTTTTAGATCAGTGATTGCACCTGAACTAGAAACAAACTCTGGTCAGCCTACTAGTAAGCGAGACACACAGAGGGTGTTTCTGCAAAAGCTTTCAAAGATTTCTAAAAATACGCCGTTCGAGATAAAAGAAACTCTTTGCGGAAAAGCTACCAGCCTTGGCAGACGTCAAGGATTGCAAAAACGTGCTACCATAAAATACAGCGGAAGAGCCCACTTCTTTCAAGCGCCCACGATTAATGTGTTCCAAACTTGGGAATTCTACAAATTATACTTTAAGCGCTCGATTTGACCGGACGAGCCCCCATGTTTAGACTAACCCAGTTTTCAGTGAAAGTGGACTGGGCACTCTCCCGGTATTTTATGGTAATTAGCTAAATATTTTTAATAATTTTTTTTTATTACTGAAAACAAACATATGACTCCAATTAGAAAGTTGTTGAACATCATTGAAAACCACTAAATCCATTTTTTTTTTTTAAGACATAAGGCAGGGCAGCACTTCTCGGTGTTCCGTAAAAAAACGCTCAGTTTGGACGTGTTTCTAGGTTTCAATTTCTTATCGAAGCATATCTCTGCGCCTACGGTCCTGCTCCCCAGTGGCCGAGACGCGCAACACACGTGCACGCTACTTCCCTTCATTCTACGAGGGAGGCGAGGCGGTGGCTGCGCACTGCGACCGCCAGAAAGCAGGACCGCGGGTGCAAACATGCGCTCCAATAAGAAACCAAAACCTAGAAACGCACCCAAACTGAGTTTCTCTTCAGAATGCAGTAAAATGCTGCCTCCGCCTTATATCTTTCTAAAAGAAGTTCATTTACCGGTTTTTTATGATGCTTAGCAAGCTTCTCGGTGGAACCATTTGCTTACAATCACCAATTAAAAAATTAATTAGTAAATTTTAGTTAACCGTCTCGCTAATTAGTATGTTTTCGCAGTCCTTGACGTCCGTCAGGGCTGGTAGTTTGTTCCGGCAAAGTTTCTTTTTATCTCGAACAGCATATTTTCAAGGAATTTTTGAAAGCTTTTGCAGAAACACCCTGGATAAAGGGTTTTCTCCAGCGATCATAAGCCATAAAAAAGCCGCACGAATAGGCCAATGGACGGAGTGCAATGAAAAATTTCACAAAGGTGGTACTACACATGCTCAAATCTGCCAAGCCTGCTTTAAAATGTTTGTCCCAAAATTTTTTCTTCAAGAATTTGTTTTAAGTGGTGCCACCTGTGAATAGCAGGCCAACTAGATGGTTTGATTTCATTTTTCTCCTGACTATAGGAATAACACATTCTTCTTTTCTTGCATTATTTTTTCCAGAAACCTACACTTGCAAAATTTGGTTAGGATTAGAATCCTGTGTTTTCAATGTTTATTTTTCTTCAAATTCGGTAATGTTTTTTCGGGTATATTTTTTCTTTTTTCCTTGCTCATTTGGTGTTTCTCGGTGTCAATTTTCGGTGTTGGACAATAAATCGGTGTTTATCGAGCTATGCTGAAGAAATGACACACAAACTGTAATTCTTCAACCTCCAAAGAACATGCTCGTGCCCAGAATACTTGGATAATGTTGTGGCACCAACAAAAGGAGAAAACAAGATAAGGGATCTGGTTTCCAAAGAAAGAAGTAGCCTTGCAAGCTGTTCAGTGTGGCCGTGTTCAAGGAAAACAAAATAAAATTGGAATCAAAGATTTTCTTTTTTTTTTGGGGGGGGGGGGGGGGAAGCTTGGGTTTTCTTAGTGAAAGAAAGTTCTTATTCTGGTGTTTTTCGATTTTCCCCGATTTCAATAAAACTAGCTCAGGCGTTCATTTTTGGGGCCTTTTGGTATTTACAGAAAACAAGGAACCTTAGTTACGATAAATGCACCACGTGAAGACACGTTTGTGATAAAGTTTTGCTGTACTCTTTTCATTTGCTTATATACTGCTCTTTACGACTGAATAGTGCACGGGAAGACACTATATATGGACAAGCTATGCAAATGTTTGCACCAGGAGTCACAAACAAAGAAACAGACTTCCTCAGCTTCAAGTCCCTAGCAGACAGCCCAGTACAACAACAACAGCGTAAATTATTCAATGTTCAAGAGAAAAACATGAGTGTCCCCCTTGAGCACAAATAAACAAAAAATCTTTAGAGAGAAAAGAAGAAAAGCAGGGTGAGAAAAAAATACTAAACAATGTGGGACATGGGTGTGGCTAAGTGCATGAACATGCCAGCCACCGTTCCCCTCACCCACCCTCCTTTCAGTCCACCTAGAACGGTTTGGCCACCGACATCCTCCAGAGAATGCCCCAAACACACAGTACTACAAAACCAGTCTGCTACAAAAACGTCTCGAAAAATGACCCTGGCGATGATTATACTACTTCATTACCCACTGACAGAACCCTGCCATTAAACACGAGGCAAGAAGACAACGCCTAAATGCAGACGACGAGACATCTATTGCAGACGACGCCGCCGCCATTATTTCGAACCGCCCGCGCGCAGGCGGCAGAAAAAAACGCGGAGTCGCGCGACGCGAGGACATCTTCGAACACCGGTTGTTGACTACTCCGACAACACGCTCGATCACTGACCTTTGTGGTGATGGCGTAGCGCAAAAGGCCAGCGACTGCCGGCGACCGCCCGCGCGAGAACCGTTACAAACAGCAGAGACAGCGGGACCGCCCGTTCCCCGGCCATAACTCCCGCCGCCCGATGTCTTGCAGAGTTCTAGGAGAACGCTAACGACCGGACTCTGGGGAACAGACGGGCTCGTCTCCGGAGAACGGCACGACACCGTCCCCACATCGCGAACAGCCGGGAAAGTCGCGGTCTTCGACGCCCGGCCTGGGCGGGTCTCAAGCCGCGGGCGTCGCGGCGCTACGGTCTACGTCTCTACTACCAGGACCGATCGATGATGTGGGGGAGCGGCACGAGCAACGCACCTGCGTTGCGCCGTCAAGCGCATCCTTCCCTACCGACGGGGCTGTAGCGGTGTTTCGACCCGGAGCTGCGACACTCTCGTGTTTTATGGTCTTTGAGCTAAAAAAAGCTACACTCATCGCGTTTTACTGTGTCGAGTACGCGGTCCCATTCAAGATGGCGGCCGCGTCAGGAGATCACGTCTGCTAACCGTCTGATATCGGCAAAATGAACAAAACTGACGGCCCAACGCCGATTTAGGGTCTTCTCAACTGAACAATACGAAGCTCGGGAAGTTTCTTCACTTGTAAAATGCATTCAGCGCGATAAAAATGCTGCTTTGTTCGGTAGATGGCCGAGATTGAGTCGGGTGGGTGGTCTTCGTAACTGCAGTTTCGGTTTTCTAGAGCGGTAGCGCGCCGCTGTTGTCGGGTCTGCGCCTTTTGAACACGGACATCATCGAGCAGTAAAATGCGCACTGTAGCGCCAGTCACAAGTGCAGGTTCACGTTCGCTTCTTACGGAACTCCGTGACCAGGCGTCGTTGCAGTTCGGTGTTGCGGTTTTCGTTCGTAAGAAATGCCGAGACGCCGCCGGCAATGCTCGGTTTCAAAAAGGGTAATTTGCGGCTAAAACCCATAAAGGCCTACTCAACGTTGACGCGTGACTCCGCTTTCCACTGGGAACGCGTTTATTTATTTATTTTTTCGGAAGGAAGTGACGTTTTTTGACAGACCGACGCTTTTGAAGCACTCGTTTAACGTCTATAACGAACTGTCGCTATAGCGCATATAATCCTTATAGCGCTAAAAAGCGTTTTAACGCAGCAGGAAGTTCACAAATGACGTCAATTCCTTCCGCTAAAAAAACAAACAAAAAACACGTTAAAGCAGAAAAGCTGCTTAGAGAGAATTTGAAAAATCATTAAAAGCTGACCAAAAAGTTTAGTTCTGGTCTAACTGCCGGCGCATCAAAACACGAATCCCGCGCATTGTATGGCGCGCAGATATGCTTTGGGTTCTTTTATTAAAGGACTAAACATTACCCGACATTTCTCAAGCCGTAGTGAATTCAAAGTCGCCGTCACCATAAAAATAGACGCTAAAAGTAAAGAGAAGAGCAAGCCAAGCGTTCTTAGTTGCTTTTGTGCGTTTTTAAGTCATATGACAGCTTTCAATCAAACTCGAATGCCTCGTGCTCCTTGATTGCTTATGTCATGTTTAATCACCACTGCAATATATATATATATATATATATATATATTATATATATATATATATATATATATTTTTTTTTTTTTTCTAAACCTTTTAGGGGCTTTGTTAAAGGTCAGATTGGAATTAAACATTAGTATGCAGCAAGACAATGTAAGGTCTTGGGAAAGAAATTAACTTTCTTGGTAACAAAACTCTGGAAAAACATTCTTCATTTACAGTCCCCTCCCGAAATATAAAATCAGTGGTGGAAGCAGCATTTGAACTTTTGTGGCAGGTTCTGTAGCAGGCAAAATATTGGTTTGGAGCAGCCACTGACGCTTTTGGAGCAGATGCCAACATCTGTTAGCACATCACTTGAGAATGAAAAAGTGACTACATCTCTAGATGAGTCCATTAACGATAGTGATCAAGGGATCCTTTTTGATATTCAATCATTTTACGCATTACCGTTTGTGATAAGAATAGACAGGGCGTATAGAGGAACGTAGTAGAAATAAGGCTCTAGTCAGAGTAGGTTTCATTTACAATGGGTATTAAAAATGGTTGAAAAGTGAATCAGAGCGCAATACTTCATTGGGATAAATCACTCTCTCCTCCTCCCCGTTTTACGCCCGGTAGTCTGTTTAGCCTGTAAATATTTCTGTCAAATGCCAGCAAGAACCAGCATATCCGCTAACGCGTCTACCGATAAAAATTGGTCCCGTAAGTATAATGAACCTACTGAACTCAGGACTCTAATATCATGAACTGCAAAAGCAACCGCCCAAAAATATTATAAAAGCCTACACGTGTGCTTTAAAGGTGACACTGCTCATTCGATGGACAGCTGTACGGGAACTACCGCCGTGTTTATTCAAATATATGCAAACCCGTGTTTTCTTTTCTCTCTTTCTCTGCTCAGTTTTTTCTTTTCTTTTTTTTTTAACATTTAGGAGATGAACTTACTCAGAGTTACGGGACACTGATAGAAGGTACGACCTTTAATCATCCTGAGCGTAATTTGCGCGCCTATCGCGCTAAGCCAGGCGCTCCCCCGGGTCAGTCGCTGCTCCCTAGCACTCCGGTGCAAAGCGGTGAAGCTCGACGCGCGCACGCTGGTGAGAGGCGATGAAGGATGACGCGAGGGGCGCAAGTGCCACGGTACTCTGCAGCCACGGAACGAAGGCGTGTGGCAGACGTGATAATCGAGTGATCTGATCGGGAGTACAAGACCCTGGTTCTGTCTTATCGCAGTAGCCGTAATCGGCAATCCTACCGTTTCGCGAAGTTTTCTCGGGACTCTTGGTGCCTGACGTCGCCGACGTCGTCTGGAAATTTAGATGATGTCGGCGATCAACCGGCCAGAGCGGTTGATGCCCGGCATCAACGGCTCTGGCCTGGTTGATTCGCAGCATCAAAGCGCGACATCATGGCATTCGTCATTTCCTTGTATGTGTTCTTCCGTCGGCTAACCCATATGCAGCGAATGTCCCGTGACTTGTGCTTTTAGTATGTGTGTTTGTGGTTGTATCTGTTCCAAACCTCCGACTGTGCTCTGACCTAAGGTGAAACAGCGCTGTGAAATTCATATTTGTACAATTTTTCTTTCCTCCTGCCAAAAATATCATTTTTTTTTGCTGGTTTAAAGATGGCATTTTGGTGCAAGATGTAGCAGACTTTTGTCAATTTGGTGCAGCCCTTCTATCACTGTAAAATGCAAAAGATGGTCTATGGCCTGAAAGATATTGTGAGAACACCTGCTGCCCATTACGTTCTGATACGCTTTCCACCCCACTGCATGAAAAATCTGATGATCAGTCATCATGTAACAAATCACATTACTTTCCTTGACAAGCCATAAAAGGGACAGTCTCGGATGTCAAAACCTTCTGCAAAACTCCGAATTTGTGCAATGCGTTGTGCACTTTGATAGCCTTTTGAGACACCTCAAACGAAAATGAAACGACGCTCCAAATTGAACTTTGAACCATTGCTTTCCCGCTTTCCCTCTACAGCGTTTGCACACAGTGGCGTAGCAACTTGTTTTCGAGCGGGGGGCAAACCAGACCCAGACCCAGACCGACCGCCCCCCCAGGACCGGAGGGCAGTGCCCTTGGTATCCCTTGGGCGTTGCCGGCCAATGTTTGTCCTGCCCAGTGGCGGCTGTTTCAGGGGGGAGGGGGCCAAACACATGCCTTGCCCCCCACTTTGAGAAATGGGGGGCAAGTGCCCTACCCCCCCCCCCCCGGTCAATACGCCCATGTTTGCACATATATCTTGGAGTGAGGCACAGAACAAGCATGAAGACAAAGTCTCTACAAAACAAATAAGGAAATGGCTAGAGTAGCATACAACTTTCCAGTAGTTCTGCAGCACCAACGTAAGTGCGACCAAACTGACGTGGCAGAAAGAACTTTAAGTGAGAATACTCACCAGGCCAGATGGCACGATGGCTGGAACCGGTGACGGTAGCTACAAAGCAGACCACGGTGACTGTGATAACCGCAGAAATCCCCATGCTGCCGCCGACTAAGTTTTTGAGGCGGTGCCGTTGAAAACGGGTGGTTTGGCACAGGTGCACTTCCTTGGCGCCTGAAAGCAACTAGATGCACGATAAAAATACATTGTGAGACGTGAGAATTTTTTTTTCTTTTTCCGGTAGCAATTTTGACGTGAATGAGATACTGGATGTAGCATGTTGTAATTTTTACAGAAAGATGTCAGTAGGCAATAGCTATACTTTATAAAGTTTTCGGGGATCAAGCTTGTTAGGATCAACAGTTTAAAAGCCAAAAGACTCAGTGAAAATCGCTTGCAGACATTTCAGACGTTGGCAGCGATGAGATACAGAAGGATCTACAAGACTGACGCAAATTTCAGGGAATGAGACTTTTTTTTTTTTTGTGTTCAAACATGTGTATAAACAAAAAAAAATTTATCTTTACAGTTTAGAAATGATTACCTCCAGTCAATAAAGATGTGACATCAGTGAAAAAAAATTCAAAAATACTGCTTTACATGTGAAGTGCAAAAATACTGAGAAGCCGGGAGATGTCAGAACTAAAATGAGGATGCCAACTACACAATAAAACAAATTCATTACACGTTTCATCTTCCATGCATGTATATGTACACTCTCCGGCAATATGAAAGACCCACTGGGAGCGCGTGGCCGAGGCAGTGACTGGCGGGGTACTGCGAGCGCTCCGGGCAATTCCATTCTGCTTCGAGGGAAGGACGCTCACTCGGGCTCAGCTAAAGCGCAACGCGCTTATCAGATTGTGCTGAGCCCCGAGTGAGCGTCCTCCCTCGAAGCAGAATGGAATTGCCCGGAACGCTCGCAGCGCCCCCGCCAGCCACCGCCTCGGCCACGCGCTCCCAGTGGGTCTTTCATGTTGCCGGAGACTGTACTTACACAGCCAGATGCAAAGGTCATTCTCAATACAGAGCAATTTCTCAGCTTTCCTGAGCTTCCCTTCAGTTTATAGGTCTCGTTTAAATCATAAGATAACACGGGAATCTACAGATACAAAGCCAAAAAAACAATAATAAAGTAGATTGGTTAGAGATGAGATTTCACTCGGCTATCGTGCCAGTTGCCGCAGTGGCTTGAAAACAGGTTTTGAGCTTGTTGAATGTTTACCTCAGTCTCTATGCAATACATATATAAAGCGTTTCCAAACGCTCTTCAGGTGTAAAAAAAAAAAAAAAAATCATATAAATAAACCAGTGGTTGGAGTGCAACAAAACTTTTCACAAATGTGTGTTTAGTTGGCACATTTATTATAATAAAAATTTGTGAGTGTAAGTTTCTGGGAAAAAAAAAATGCAAGAAAGGAGAAACGTGTTATTCCTATGTGCAGGTAGAAAAACAGAAACAAACCATCTCGTTGGCACAACTACCTACAGATGGCACCACATAAAACAAAAACACGAGAACCTTATGGAGGATAAACACTTGGAAGCAGACCCATCAGAGCTGAGCAAGTGTGGTACCATATGTGAATGTGAGTAGCAACATCAACCAGACAGTTTGCTTCCATTTTGCTTTCTGTACATAGGAATAACATACTGATGAATGCACTACCTAAATGCACTATTCTGAAAAGTTTCACTGCACTCCACTCACTGGCTTATTTATGTTATTTTTTTACACCTGCATAGCGCTCGGGAACTTTTCAGATCAAGATATAGTTGTTCACGCTGCAATGAACAACATTAAGTCTCTGAACAGCTGCATGTTAGCAATGAAAATGAACGGTCGATCAGACAATTTATGCTACTTGTACCTATATCTTCTGTACTTATACAGACCGAGATCAGCGAGTAGACCAATTAATAAATGACATTTATGTTGGAAAGGCACCTTGCATACCCCCCAATGACTGCGTCCAAAATGAGAACATAGACATATTAAGGTCATCCATTGCATTTTGAAATTGGCGAGCTTCTACAAGTGTCTGTATTAAGGCCCGTTCACACACTTACGACTTCTTAAAGGGACACTGACACCCCCAAACTTCATTTTTTTATTTTTTGCCAGGTGAGTCATTATGGTGTCAGAAGACTAGCCAATCAACATTTCGCTACAACGTCACATATATTTTTAATAAAAAAAAAAAAAAAACGCAACTGCTCGAAATTGAATTGGGGAGCAAGAAGAGATATAGAGGAGGAGAGAGTTGGCGGAAGTCACGTGGCTGTACAACTCTTTTTGTTCCAATCAACGTATTTGCAGCTTTTTAGAAGCCACAAAAAAATGGGTATCACATTTCTTTCCCATTTTTAATATTGTGTGTGTGCCTTCGATGACCCACGACTTTGATAATATTCGGTGGTTGTGTCTAAACCGTATAATACGGCACGTGACAACTGAAGAGAGTGAGTGCAACTTAAATTGGTTAGTTCTCGATCAGCGGTTTTCGGGCGAAAAGAAACAGAATTTCGAGCCGCGAATTGTTTTCTGGGTGGTTGGCCTCTTACTTGTCATGTACAACTAAAAGCCTCGGCGAGTATAAATACCCTGTCAGTGTCCCTTCAAGTGCCACTGAGTGCCTTGGAACCTCTCAGTGGAAACTTGGCGGTCCCATATATTTTCTATTTCTCTCGTGCATCGTCTTTTCTTTCTTGGCTCGAAACACTTTTGTCAATGTTATAAATGACCATTTCTCATAGGTAGTATGCACATTTGACCCCGGAAATCCTCAAAACCTTCGCTCTAGTGAAATGCAGTTCCAGGGTCATTCGCATAGATAGTGCCAGCGTGTTCTCTCGTCCTAAGAGATTTTAAGAGGCTCTCAGTCGCAAGTGTGTGAACGGGTCTTTAGCCAGAATATGCTGTATTTACAACCTCAGTGTAGGAAAACGGCTAAAAACAGCTGATGTATGTTATGGCTTGCATGAAGCTAAGCATCAGCTCTGTCGAAGCTGAATCTGCAGTTTGATGGAATGCATGCCCAGAGTAAGTATTCTAGTCAAGTCAAAATGTGTTTTTATTTGTAAACAAGATGTTAGATAATTACACTTATTCAGACGGATGCCATTGAACTTGTCATCCTTCGTGCAAAGGCTAGTCACAACTGATGTCATGATTGGAGGTCTAGTCACCCAAATGAACCTGGGCAATTCATCTTTCATTGGCTCTTGGAGTTCAACATGACAGGCCTTAATTTCAAGGTACCACAAGTTAACATATGACTTGGGTCATTGAAGGTTCTACTTTCCAATTATGCTGCAGACCATGAACATTGTTTGTAAATATATTTTTACGCACTAGTGCAATACTTTTACACATTACTGTAGTCTACTCTTATGCATTAGTGCAATCCATAAAAAATTATCGTAAAAAAACTAATACCCGATAAAGATGCAATAGTAATCACCACTGGCTAGATTAAAAGCATGCTGGCCACTCTTCTTTCTCTCTCTTTTGATCTTCATACGTTCTTCATAAAATTCGTACGTTGCCTTCGCTGCGCTACAGTGATGTTTTCACCCGAGCACGCAGTTTACTGTAACAGCCCCACAAACATGGTGAGCAAAGAACACATTTTCTCCTCGAACCACCGCCGCGCCACATTAGAGAACATTTCATTATATAAATGAAGTGCACCGATCCTCATTGCCGCCTTAATGAACACAGAAACACTTACGGCGCTTCACCTTTTAAATAAGTTCGACATCGATTAGTACCGGGAGCAAATTGGAGGGTAGGGGAGGGGGGCATCAAAAGATGCGACAAAGGAAGTAGCGACTTCTCAGGTGATCGCGGGATTTTTCATCTAGCGATTTTAGCTCCGAGCTCGCTAGGAGCCTACACTAGGATTCGGGGAATCCTAGCATCTGTAAAGACTCTGCAAGAGAACCGAACATCTTGTAGAGTAGATTGATAAAAGGGGCTATTTTCAAAAGTGATTACCTCAAATTGGAGCAGGGGCCGTCGCTGGCATCAAAGCGAAGCCGTTGCCGAGCGGTTCTCGACGACTGCTGGATACGATGTAGCCGATTTGCAACGTTGGGGATAAGCCGACGGACTATCCTGACACCGAACACGGCGTAATGCGACAGTCGGTCATTTTAAACTGTGACTTTTTATTCCAGGCATCCGGCCCATCAGGGATCAAAAATCATCAGAGCAAAAGAAGCGGATGGCGATAAACTGACGCGTCAGCCGCTGCGCTGTGCGTGGCGCTGTTGGCAGTAGCGACGCCAATTATTCCCGTAAAAGTGGTAAAAGTCTCAAAAAGGCTGAAAATCCTTAGTAGCCTTGTTCACACTTAATCTGAGCGTGTTTTGTTAATAAATAAATAAATTAAGCGCTAATACACGTTATATTTAAAACCACAACAAACAAGAGTCTGCTGGTTGCGATCGTTTGTTCAGCTCTGTTTTCAAACCGAAAGTGAAAATATTTTCAGTCATTTCAGTGGATATGTTAAGAGTGTATCGTGTTATACAAAGGTGTTTCAAGCGCTTGGTAATTAATTAGAGGAAGTATTGTTTGTTTTCGAGGTAACAACAATACATTCGACAAGATGACGTTTGTCCGCACGGTGAGAGTTTTCGAACACGCTCGTTAGTGTTTTCTCGTAAAAGCAATGGCGCCCATCCCCCATCGGCAACAAGGACAACAACAGCTTCGGCTGCATGTACTCAAACCGCGATTCCCGTGCGAAATGATCCCCGAGAAAAGTGAGAGGCCTCCACAACGAGAGACCGATGGCTACGGCTCTAAAAGAGGCAAGCACACCGCCATGCCTGCGTCGCTGACGCGTCGCGGCAACGACGAAGTCTTCATCGGCGCCGATTCGCGAACTCGGTTAGACACCTCCAACACTTCCCGTTCCTTAGACCTTTAAGGAACCACCGTAGACCGTTCACAGTTTGAAGAACAGCGCAGTGTAGGCTAAGTGCCCGTACAAGTTCGGTTCGACCCCGCTTTCCGATGTAAACAAGGAATCGGGCGATGCTGTGCTCGGCGGAAGCGACCGGTGAAAACAGCATCTCGGTGTGCCCGACCATCGTCGTCGGGAGTCCCATCGTCGTCGTCGCCGGCGGCGGAAACGACAGCACCGCGGGCCATGGGCAGGAGTTCGTCGGCGGGGGCGAAGACGACGACGTCAAGCGTGAGACGAGAGGCGAAGGAGTCGTGGTCGACGCGGAGCCGAACGGAGAACCCCAGCTGAAGGTGCTCGACCCGACGCCCCCGCCATGCGTCGTCGTCAGCGTCGCCGGCGGCGGGATCGCGGCTAACCTCTCCGGAGACTCCTACCACAGCAGCGACTCCAGCGGGGCGCCCCGCTACTGCGACGACCCGTACTGCCAGCTCAAGGGGGACGGCGGCGCGGTGCAACTCCTCGGCGACGGGAGGGCCTGGAAGTGCGACGTCTGCTGCAAGCAGTTCTCCCAGAAGCACCACCTGCAGACCCACCTGCTGTGCCACTCGGGTCTGAAGAGGTTCGAGTGCCAGGTGTGCCACAAGGCGTTCAAGCAGCAGGCCCACTTGAACACCCACCTCCTCATCCACGAGGGCCGGCGGCCGCACCGCTGTCCGCACTGCGAGCACAGCTTCCTGCAGGTGACCCACCTGAAGCGCCACATGGTGACTCACGGCGGCAGCTGCCTGCCCTGCGGACTGTGCGGCCGCCGGTTCGCGTTTCCCAGCGACCTGTCGGCCCACGTCGCCAAGCACCACCCTCCGCCGCTCGCCCGGACCACCGCGGCCGGTGCGGCGCCGGGCATCCACCAGCCCGCGGCGCACCAGCTTCAGTGCGAAGTGTGCGAGCGGCTGTTCCAGTACCCGAGCCAGCTGCGCGACCACATGCTGGTGCACACGCAGGTCCGCCGCTTCGCCTGCCACGACTGCGGCATGCGCTTCATGAAGGAGCACCACCTCCGCAACCACCTGGTCACCCACAGCCCCGTGAAGCCATTCCCGTGCCCAGTCTGCGGCCGGGCCTTCTCCCTCAAGGCCAACATGGAGCGCCACGTGCTCATCCACGAGGCGCAGCGGCGCTTCGGCTGCGATCGTTGTGGAAAGCGCTTCTCGCAGCCGCAGACGCTCAAGATGCACCTGGTGTCCCACGCAGAGGTGAAGCCCTATTCCTGCTCGGTGTGCGGCAAGGGATTGGCACGTGCGCACAACCTCCGCGCCCACATGGCCATCCACCAGACGAGCAAGCCTCACCGGTGTCCAGACTGCACAAGCACCTTCACGCTCCGCGGGAACCTCGTGCGGCATCTGAAGGAGAAGCACGCCTCCACGCTGCCCGGGGAGGCGGTGCAGACGCTGCTGGCGCCGGGGAGTCCGCAGCGGGGCGCCGGTAAGCGGCGAAAGAACATCCCAAAGCGCCTCAAGAAGTTCGGCGACGCGTCCGGCGACGAGGACGGCAACGAGGACGGCGAAGACGACGAAGTAGACGACGCCGAAGTGGAGCACGAGGCGGAAACGGAGGACGCCGAAACGGAACATGAAGCCGAAGTCCAAGATCGGTTCCAGGACCTCTCCGGTCACAAGTACCAGGGGCTCCCCGGGTCGCCAGAGACGGCGGGCGTTGCGTCTCGGAACCCGGAGGTGATCCAAATGACCTACTATTCGGCGATGTCAGAGCACCAGCAGCATCATCACCATCACCACCACCACCATCACAACAATCACAGCAGCAGCGACCCACCAGCGTCAGGCGCAGAGCACAAGCCGTTCTCACTTCATGCGCTCCAACCGGCGCCATTGTTCACGGCGCCCGGCTGCTTCTATGGTGAGCTTCCGTCTGCGACGCCGGCCGCGGTCGGTGCGGAGGAGGTCGGAGCGAGGCTCCAGGCACTGCACGCGGCCATCGACGACCTGGCGGGGAAACTGGGGCCCGATCACGACAAGGTGACCGCGCTGCACGCCGCACTGGATCAGCTCGTGCCACCATCGCAACAGGCCACCGAGGTCCCACCCTGAACACCAAACGGGCACCGTCGCGGCTCCATGGAAGCCGTGGTTGGAGGCGAGACAGCTGCATCTCGTGGAAGTACTTCGTTGACGTGGGAAATTGCAAACGAATGATTCGGTCTTACTTGTCCGTAGCCCACCCTTTAAACAACCAAAGAAAGATCGGCGTCGTACCCCCCAACAGCCACTTTTTGGCGTGAACGACCAACGAAGGAGCAGAGTGAAAAAATGGGCAGCTTCGATCCCCGGCTTCATCGAGAAGTTGGTGCGATCGGTACAAAAGACTGAAGAGGGTGTGAGCTGCTGTTTTATTTTCTAATAACAGTGGCGGCTGTGCATGATTTTTTTCTCGGCGTTTTAGGCAAGTCAGGCAGCAGTGCCAAACACCGGTTGCAGAAAGACAGAACTAGGGACAGTTTGCAGCAAGGACACGCACTCCTGGGGTGGGAGTCTTACGAGATTCGTGGAGCAAAGCTTCGGCGTGAAAGCCTGTCGTGGGTTGTTGCGTGCTGCCTTTCATATTGCATAATATTATACTGCCTCATCTTGGAATAAGTTGCTGTAGAACAGCCTAAGAAAATGTTGTGGTGTCTCGCTTCTCTGTGCAGCTCATCTGCGTTGTGGCGAAAGCTGCATAGCAAGTGTGATGGAAGAGCAAACTGTGTTTTTTGCCCCGAAAACGCACGGAAAAGTGGCATCACCAAAAGCTCAAAGTCTGCTCGAATGCAGTACTGGCAGTTGGGATAAGATGCTGAATTTTTAGAACCTAATATAAGTCAAAGCAATTTTACAAAAAGTACAATAAGGAAATGGCATTCTCGTTTGGCAGCAGGCAACATTCTTTTTTGAGCACTTGCAGACTTACTATCCGCCATTCTCTTGTTCAAAAATGATGAGTCACTAATTGTTTTAAAATTTTTGCATGTTGTTCCAGCCATCTGCACTACATTGAAGCAGAGTCTGAGCTTTTAGTGATGTAGATTATTTTTGCAGCATGAAGAACCCGATTCATTTTTCATAGCTGTCACCCTGTATATATTTCTAAAGCTGAATGTATGGGCCTAGAGTTAAATCGACGACGAAACCTTCCAAGCTGGATGTCTGCTGCTTGCACAACCGTTAAACGGCATATGCTCGATCAGCGCAGATTTAACGCATGTCCAGTGTTGGACACACCAAATCTAGACGTTCCAGACAAGCTCCCAGATGTATCCAAACTGGATTAGGTTCAATGTTCAGCCAGGTCCTTGCTGCTGAACAGAGCATAAATATGAGGATTTATATAAAGCAAATGTTGTCTGGCCTCAGCAAACACTTATTCAGCTCACACTTGGCAAGGAGTTTCAAGCTGGTTGGCACACGCAGAATGTAACATTATCCGATAGCCCCTTGCTCGTGAATGCAACTTTTGTTCCAATCAGAGCCGACGTTGCGGGTAAAGGATCTAATTGCAGAATGTTAGAAGAGGATCAAAGTGACAACATTAGCACTACAAAGCAGGAAGTATACTTGTTTATGTCGTCCTCCGCCACCCTTCCCAATAGTGGTACCATCATAAACCTCACCTTGGGGAAAGCACTAGCAGTATAATGGAGGCTGTATGTGTATATGGTGGGTAACGAGTTCACTTGCACATACCGAAATTATAACTTTACGACGAAGAAAAACAAACCAGTAGAGGGATTCAGTGCATTATGTTTCTGCACTCTGCGTGTAGATTGTCGATCGAGCTTTTGGTTGGACGATATCGGTTGACTATGGATGTCTCTGTTTCACTTGATGTGGGCGCCAGTGGCAATTTCTCCTTTTCACGTCGTGCAAGAAGCAAACGTTGAGCGTTTCTTCCGCACCTCTTCTAAGCAGCTCCGTCACACTGCCATCCTATTTGTTACCGGGGCAGTTGGCTGTTCTGAGGCACAGCAGAAGTTTGGTGCAATTTGTCTTGGAAGGATGCAAATCAATCTGCTCTTGGCCGATTGGCTTTGTCCGGTATGCTTCGAGAGTAGTTAGCTGTTCTTGAACTTCGACGATTCGGCTGAAAGCCATGCACACATTACCTAGATTCAAAGGGCCCTCGATGAGCCTAGAGCCCACACACCGCAACTACTGCTTCGCTGCACGGCCCAAAGCTTAGATCACGTCGTTTGCATTCGAGTGTGACGAACTGCGCTGCGACCGCTTACAAGAGCAGGGCCATATATGTAGAGAGTTTGGTCATTAATTGGCAAGAATAGGGCGAAAATAAGGGCACGTCATTAGCCAAAAATTGTTTTGATGACCTTGGGCGCAATGATCGACAGCTCTTGAGACCAACCCCCACTAGCCTCAATTATTCCCCTAGCGGAGGCAACGAGCTTAACAAATACCCTCCAATCACAATTTATAGGTAAGGATGTATTCGAGTATTTCATTTCAGCACGCTAGAGTTTATATTTGTGACTCTTCGTAACTGAAAGGGCATCATTCGGGACGCACTCATTTTCTTTTGACTGCGACCGCGACCGAGAGGGCAGTAAAAACTGTGGCTTCGGCTCCGTGGGAGTTTTGACCCAAACCCTGAACGCCCGCATTCGGAGCGTCGCCTCACGTTTCAGGAAATTCTTCTCGTCAATGCCTCCCTTCCTGGCTCGGTAAACACACTCAGCACCTTGAAACTCCCCTTTTCCACCAATCTCTTACAATTATACATTTGAGTACTCTCGGCCTCATCCAGAAACAAACAATACCTGCAGCATGCTACGCGAATCCTTCAAGGTCATCCCAGCGCATTCTTACTTCGCAAGTTAATCACAAAAGGAATGTGCGGCACTCGCGCACTCTACCCCGGCTTTTGCCGGCTCCTCACATTGACCACTCTCTCTATACGTGGCTTCATACGAGAGAACACACTAGAACCATCTATAAGGTGGCCCTATAAATGCTTCCGATCTGTCTAACTATTCCGTAGATTTCGCGGTGTTGGGTTTATGTATTATCTGTGGGAAGCGGTCGCCTATAACAATGCCAGAATCAATTCAAGCACACAGTGTAAGAATGACAAGCAAGATGTATGCAGATTGAGTGTTGTAAGGTCGCCCGATAGATGAATTCGGTGTATTCTCTCGTAGGTAGGGAGGCTCTAGTCCGGGTGGGCGCAACTGCTAGATCGGGGATCACGGGATATGGAAGCCATTTAATTGCTAAATTTTGCTGGTAGTCTACGGGGCAAAGGGTCGGTTTATTTCCTGACTCGGGTCATAAGAGTCTATTAATGTGCTTGAAAAATTTATGCAAGATATAAATGATTAGGTACTTTCCTATAGCCACCAGTTTTGTTCTGATAGGTTAGGTATTTGTTTAAAGCGAAGAGTGGTAAATTCCGCCCCCTTGGACGTCGCTGCTTGTCTGGCAGCCCTGCATTCTCCTCTTGACGTTTGCAATTCCCAGAGCGGGAAGGAAGTGAGAAAGGCTACGCCAAGGCGTTCGTTGCTTGCAAAGTGAGGCGAGAGGAGGAAAGGTACATGGGGTAACAGAGCAGGCGTCTGCTCTCGTGCAGGCAACATTGGCACATATCCTTTCTCAGTAGTGATGGGGCTAAACAGACTACTTCAGTGGAAAAAGGGGGTGAAAGAGACAGAGGAAAATGTGGGAGGGAAGAATGCAAAAGAAATCAGCTCTAACAGTGTACAGGTCACGAAAGCAGGACATAAGAAAGGAAAATGTGTTTGACAATTCACTGGGAAGTTCTTTGCTGTTCGAGGCGAGAACGAGAATTTTGAGGACGAGGATGTATAGGGCTGAATTTCAGGAGACGGACACATTATGTGCCGCCTGCCACAATGATAGCGAGACACTAGAGCACCTGGTTTCAAAGTCACGTCTTCGCCCTGCCCTCCCTGAAGGGGTAAGGCGATTAGAAGATTGGTGGAAATTATCTAGGGAAAATTGAATGATGGACAACTAACTAGCACAGCTGGGGACAGGCAGGACAAAGAAAAATTGGGGCTCCCTCCCGCACGGCTCTGGCCCAAAGTCTCAACCCTGTCTCCCAGTGGGTCTGGTGTTGGGGCAACACCGACAAGGTTTGACCAGAGGAAAATTGGCGGCTCCCTTGCCAGGGGGTAAAAGGCAGGAGGGTGATGTTTTCGTTTTTCCCCGATCCCTTAAAGGTCATGCTGGTGATATCCCACACTGCCTGGCGGTAGTTAGGAGGAGAAAATTGGTCTTAGAAGGGCGGGAGGAATCATATGCTTCTGTATTTTTAGACTCGGGCTAGGTGGCGCAAGCTACCACCCGGTACAAAGGATATAGCCATTAAGATCCATCCATCCAATCCTCTCCCCCAGGCGCCGCCATTAAATTGCAAACGCTCTCCAGGATTTCAGTTGCGCCCACCCTAACTAGAGAACCCCTACTCGTGAGTGGTCACGAGCAATTGCAACGCAGCCAATTACACTCGAATGCAGATGCGTGCACCGGCCTTAACACGCAAGAAAGGCCGCTCTCCAGATGGCGTGACGTGTCGCGCTCAGTTCCTTATCGCCACGAGCGTAAAAAGAGAGTTGTTCGCGAAAAAGGACACAAATGTTTTATTCCAGGTGGTGCATGGTACAATGTTCGGTCTAGGTTAAAGTGTGGCGAAGTCGGGGCGGTGTGTTCAGCGGCGTCTTCTGTCCGAGGATCTGTCCCTGCGGCGATGACTTCTTTTCCTGCAAAGAGATTAACCCCTGTTTAAACACTCGGCCTTTTCGTGTCCTACACATTTACGCGTGACGTCGTTGTTGGTGCAGCGCATGCGCGGACGCTTTGCCTCTCGCAAATCTAGATTTCTGGCAAGTCAGTAGCCTTGGCGACATAGCACGAAACAGTTAGCGCCAAGTAAAGAGCAGCGTGAAATTATGCACAAAAATCTACAGTTCGAGAGGTTTTACGGGAGATGGATTAGACTGGATCGAATTATGGCCACTGAATCGGGTGATAACAGTCTAAAAACTGGATCTAAATGTTGTGGGACCGAAGCAAAAGGCACAGCCGCCATTTCCCGTCCGTCCCGAGGACGACTCACTTCTTGGTGGGGCCCTTGACGAAACACCAGTCGACGCTGATGGTCTGGTCCAGGATCTTGGCACCGTTGAGGGCGTCGATGGCCGCCTGCGCCTCTTTGAATGTCTCGTACTCCACCAGGGCGTAACCCTGCGCGCAAACACGGTAGTGCTCAACCAACGGCCTGATCGTGCGGCCCCAGATCACGACGGTCTCGTGCGGACTGTTGGCACAGTGCAGCGACTGAGGGCACTCTGGCTAGAACCATGGGTTCTGAAAATAGGTTCCTGAGAACCCCTTGAGGTACAGTGTGTTTTGTTTTCAAATTGACAATGAATCTTAGCCATCACAGATAAGATTCGTGAAGGCCACGATCCACTGACTCACTCTCCAACAAAACTGCAACCCGAACAAGTTACTCAAAAAGGAACAATATTCGGCAGCTCACCTTGAGAAAGCCTGTCCGTCTGTCCAGGTTGAGGTGCAGGTTCTTTATCTCCCCATACTCTGCAAACTTCTCGTAGATGTCGTCCTCCTGAGCTTCCTCGTGCACTCCCGTCACGTACAGGATCCAGCCTTCCACCGCTGCAACGTCCATTTGAAGACACGGTACAGATGGTTAACGATCTCGAGTACGAATGTTTCTCGCTTTACACAAGCTTACTGGCACAAGTGGGCTTCAAGTATACTACGCATGAAGTCTTCAATGTTCAACCCTCCAACCCTCTTCGACAAGAGGCATCTAAACGATGAAGATAGTGCCCACAAAGATCTGTAGGATAAAATTGAAGTGAATGGTACATACACACATTGTCTCTGTTTGCCAGTTATTTCATTATTCCATTCTTGCATCGCTGAGAATGTCAAGAAGTCTCTTGCCACTGCGGGCTGTTAGCTATTTTTATATTGCCTAGCGGTGAAGCGTTGACTGCAAGAGCAGTTTTCAAACACCGCTCGAGCTAGGTGTCTTCTCTGGTGTCCTCAAGATAACAAAGCCGCAAGGCGAGCGGCAAGAAATGTGAACGTCACGGTCTTTTTCGGTCCAGCTAATTCGGTCGGCGGCAAGAGAGTTTTCTGCGAGTGCGAGCGAGTCTTTACACCCAGTCCTTTTCCGTGTTTGTCTAGGTGAGCGCTTCCCAAACTCTGCTACCCTACAATATTGTGTTGCAACCCCTCTTCCCCCTTTTTGCAATGCCACAAGTTTTTCTTCTTCAGTGCATGAGCTGTAATTCACAAAATTGATGCTAAAACTTTAATTGCCAGTCAAACAGGTCAAAGTGAATCAGCTAAAAAAAAACACTGCAAAATAAACAATAAAAAATGCATACCAACAGGGATGACTTAACATTTTAGACAAAAGCCCGAGACTGATGGGAAAAAAGGACAACACAACACAAAGTCTCCAAACTGTCCTTCCTTCCCTTCCCCCCCCCTAGACTCTGGGGTTTTGTCTAAAATGTTAAACCTTCACCAGCTTGTTTGCGCCCTAACTTTTTGTAGGGATGACTGTTTGTAATGTCTAAAGTCGGCTTGTTTGTTAGAGCAGTTTCCCAAAACGAGGGCAGAGTTTAAACACCGCAGCTATCAGTTCTGGGTCCACACCGAGCTGCAGCCTGCACTTTGTCTTCATCGATGTTGCAGCAGAGAAGACAGGCTTGAATTTTTTAAAGTTCTCGGACCACTTTGCGACCTCCCACTGAACCCGTGACGACGACGGCGACCGCCGCCTCCGCCCTCTCCCCCGGGGGTGCCGACCCAGTTTGGGAAACGCTAACCTAGGTCACTGATTGACACTTACATCTCTGTGGGCCAGGTTCGTCGTTTTCATCCGTGTCCATGGCTTCATATTCCTGGATGTCTTCGCGGGCAGTGCCATCTGCGCACGACACAACACAAAAGAAAAAATTCCGAATCGAAATTGAATAGACGAGTTCGTTCCCCCCTACAGCCACCGACAGAATGAGAAGAGCAGGGGGCTATGTTGCACTTTTTGGACTCCCAGGAGACTAGGGAGAAGGAAGTGACGTAGGTGTGAATGAACGTATCTTCTGCAGATACCGTCATCAGCGACTCCACCAATCAACATCCAAAGAGCGTTGTTGACGTCACTTCCTTCTCCCTAGTCTCCTGGGAGTCCGAAACGTGCAACATAGCCCCCAGGGAGGCCATTCGGTTCTCCCACCCCCTGCGCGTGCTGGAGGTCCTGCGTGCGAGAGAGACGCTCTGCCCTTCTCACCTTGTCAGTGACTAAAGTATGGACACACACCTGCGCCGAAGCCACGGCCTTTCCTCTTCCGAGCTCGTTCCTTCAGCTTCTGGACACTCTCTGCAAAAAAAAAAAAAGAAAAAGAAGGGCAGCGTTTAGTACGGTAATCCAGCTCACGGCATTCGTCGCGGCAAGGAAGGGTTTTGTGAGGGATATGTGGGCTTAGCGAAGGTGAGCACTGAACGAGGAGTATGCCGAAAATCCCAAGATTATGCAGCAGCTAATGGGTATATATTGGATAAAATCACGAGAATTAGACTGTAGTCAGGCTGTGTTGTTTCACCCCTGTTCCATCTCTAGCGGCGTGTTGAGAGATTGCATGAAAAAACGCTCGTACGGAGCGCAAAGCGGCCATTGTTTGCGCGTCCTCGAAATAAGAAAGAACAAGGAGTCAATGCGTGCCTCGAAATTATCTCAGCTTTACGACGAATAGGCTCGGGACTTGTCGAAAAGCTTTTTTCGTGATCGCGTTTCTGACACTACTACGCGCGCCGATATTTGTGGCGAGCGTGGTGGTGAGTAAGGGTGAGTCCAGAGAAGTTCCAGCACCTCCGTACTGTGGGGATTGAGCGGTAAGACGTTAAACTTCAACAGGGTAAGAAAATAAGTGGCTACTTACGATCTCCTTCCTCATCAACCTCAAAATCTTCGCCTCCGTCCAAATCCAACACGTCCGCCATTTTAAAGCTTGAAATGTGTAATGCGCTGCGAAGCTAGCGAAGCGCTGCAGCGCTGCGGCGCTGCGGTCAGTCGTTTACAATACATGGATAAATGTTAAAGGCTATACCTTTTGTAAATATGGTAGCTTGCGCCATCTAGCCTAAGTCTAAAAAGACAAACGTGATTTTGCCTTGTGTTGTACCGCAGCGAAGGCTAGAGGCACGAGCTCATAGCGTTGGCAGCTGCTGCCCTTGGTGCACGAGAGCTTGTGCCGCCGAAGAGTGCCATAGAGCAAGGAGCTCGCGCTTGTACCCTTTCCGGCGGTACAACCAGGGGCGGATGCAGGAATTTCCTGAAAGGGGGGGGGTCAGGTCAGGTGTTGGTCAGCGTACCATATGTTTAGGAACCCCCTCCCCCTCTCCTTCGTTTTACGCCCTAAATTTTACACATGCAGAAATCAAGAGGGGGTCAGGACATCCGGACCCCCCCCCCCTCCCTCTAAATCCGCCCCTGGGTACAACACAAAATGAAACAGAGTATAGAGCTCCACGTGTTCTCAAAGGTAATTCTCTCACCAGTATGCAAGGTTTTAAAGAGATACTACAACGAAATTTCGGCGCTTATTTTATGGTCCATATGTGTTCAAAGGAGCAGTATCACATCAAACACACCAATATCTTGATAAAAAAGTCACGAAAAGGAATTTTAAAACGAATTAAACGATTAGCGAAGAGCACCTGGTGGATGTCGCTAACGCCTCGTTTGTGATGCCCGTCTAGGAACCTTGACAGGCAGTGACGGTGAGTGTCTCGCCTCCAGCCACGACGAGAAAAGAAGGGAAGGAGGAACTCCCGTCTTCCCAAGAATCCCTTTTGTGTGGTGCAGAAGTAGCTATTGTACCCCTACAAGATTATAAAAGATTAACCCGTCACTCGAAATTCGTACAAAAGCAGCCGCTTCGGTGGCTGGAACGACTAGGCCATACCCTCGAAGTCAGCCTCGCCGTAGCTTTGCTCGTCCCGAGACTACGTCACGATTGCGTCGGATGTCACGTGCTCTAAGCTGGGCCTTCTCCGAGCGCTTGCTAGAGTGGGCCGTTTATAACAAAAAATACAGCCACCAGGCTTAAAATACAAACGTGCGATTGTCATTTACGGATATTGTGGATCATATTCAACCTATTTTTGAACACGACGGATATATTTCGAATTTCGTTGAAGTATCCCTTTAAAACGCCTTCGGCGAATGGCGACGAACGAGCAGAAAACATGTCTTCAGCACGCTGCCGCCTCGCCTCCGACACTTTTCGCGTGTGATGATCTTTCGGGGGAAAATTTAAAAAAAAGTCGGACACCTAAGCACTTCTTATGAGTTGTGAATGCGAAAGTATGAATGTCGTTCTTCCGCTCCCTTAGTGCGTCTGCAACGTAGTGGCGTGGATGGCCACATTTCGCCGGAGCCGCGTTTTGCAAATGCCCGGCCGACGGCCGGGCGCGTGCTCTCATAAAGTGGTTGCGCCGTGCTGAGTTCGGCCGTGCAGCGATTTCCCCCCCCCCCGTTTTTTTGAAGGCACTCCCTTAATTCGCAACGACTCTTCTATTCTCAATGTCCTCTCCCCCTAAAAATTTAGACACTTCCCCTAATTTCAATTCTTGGGGAAACCCCAGCAACCGTGCAACCTCTTCGGAGTTTAGCTGAGCGGGCTGTGCGGCCAGGTCCGCAGCCGCCATAAACAAAACTTCTCCTAAAAGCGTTTTTTTTTAGTCTATGTTGCGCGAGAGCTAATGGGAGCCTCGTTCCTTAAAGGGATGCTGAACCGAAATCTGGATTCCACAAAACATGTGGCAAAAGCGTGCAACGGGATGCTACAAACACCAAAACATCACTCGTACAGCGATATCTCAAACGGATGACCGTATTTTTCAAGAAAAGAAGGCGCATTTGACAGGTTTGTTGACGTCATGTTTTTCCGAGAAGGAGAGGGAACGGCCTCGCGTCTTCTCCGCCTCGCCGCCTTGAGAGAGCGAAGCGAAGAGAGGAGGAAACTAGGTATCTTGATGTCACGCGCCTCGTCGGCCTTGTTCAATCTCGACCTCTTTTTCTCAAAATACAGCCGTTTATTCGAGATATCGCCTTACGAGTAGTGTTGTAGGGATTGTAGCGTCCCGCCTACATCTCCTGCATTGTTTTTCTGAAATCCAAATTTCGGTTCACCATCCCTTTAACGACAGATTTCTGCTACAGACGACAGGCTTCGCTCCATTGGGGGGGAAGGTGCCGTTTGGCGCGGCTTCAAAGTTGGTAACGTTGGTTCGCTCCATGGGACAGTTAATGCTTTCGTATTAAAAGTGCGCCGTTGTAACTCAAGAAGGTAGGGCGAGGGAAAGGAAGCCGGGGAGGAGGAAGCAGACAGAACGCTAAAGAGAGAAGGAGGTTTCCCCCTCTCTTCTCCAGCGTTCCGTCTGCTTCAAGATTGTATCACTCAGTGGCGTCACGAAAAAGGGAGGGGGGGGGGCCGCCCCGGGTGCAGGGCTCGGGGAAGTGTCGCGGAGGGCCACGAGAGAGGGGGGGGGGCGCCCCGGGTCTCGCTAACCCTAGTGACCCCACGGGTATCACTAAGCCTTAAAATAGTCAATTTCTTAACTGAAATTTTCAATCAAAAATCATATCATAAATACATACCGTACACACAAGACATTGCGAACTAATCAAGGTGAAAAAATTACTAGCTTGTTAAATATAAAAAGCGCAGCTCATTTAGTGGCTCTAGCACACATCAGCTCCGAGCACGTGGAGCGAAAGCTCGCGCTGCAAAACCCAGGGATCCTGGGTTCAGTTCATACCCCTTCCCGTTTTGATCTGGATGAGCATCGTACCGGCGTGCGGCTGTGTATCACTACTGAGCGGTACACGTTATAGACTCCAGGTTAGCGGTTGTACTGCACCGACTAAACTGCTCATCTACAGCTGGGAGACAAGTCGCCCATTGAGGCAGACTAGGTTCTAGGCTGTATAAACATACAAACAACCCCCAATCAGTGTCCCACCTCCAGCACAACCTCCCTACCTTCGACAAGGCCGTCTCGCGCACCACGAGCGCGCGCGTGCAGCCAAAGGCGTGGAGCGTGTGCTGGACGCCCAGAGCTTAGAAGGCAGGTCCTTCTGCTCATTCTGTCAGTGACCGAAGTAGTACACCACAACCCTAAGGTTCCATTGCCGCTTCTTCGTGGTTCGCGAAGGGCACTGTCGGTTTCCTCACTATGGTAGTGTACCTGCCACCCAAGCGGTCATGTTTTCATTTTCGCAGTGCATAGAAGCTTGGCATTGTACGTGCTTGCACCAGGAAAGGAAGTTGAAGTATCCTCACTCTGGGTTTTGAAGACTCCACAAGGCAGTGATACACAAACTTCTCGCTGCAAATATAACCATAACTTACCTTGATGTGAATTATATCTTAAGTAAAACAAGCGATATCTAAATTTTTTTTCAATAGTTTCAATTTGTAACAAACCATAAATTGCCTCGCAATTCAACAATAACCTACAAACTTGACTATAATAAAACACTCTTCTGACTTTTGGGAGGGCTGCTCCACTGGATCACCCTTTATTGAAGCTGTTATCCAGAAATTCCGTTTACAAAAAATCCATAGTCCCAGGCTAACGGCCTCCACACAGCCCAACTCCGAAATATTTTACTCGCGCAGCCACAAATAATAATAATAATAATAAAAAAAACCTTTCCCCAGTTTCACACTTTTGCGAGCCTTTGTACCTACAATCGAGGCTGCACGACGCAAAAAGAGACTGCCGCTTAAATACTGCCTCCGAGGACTACAGGGGGAAAAAAAAAGAAGAAACGCAACAGAAGTTCAATTGAAGTTTGTCGTACACGTTCACACCAACAAACACACTATTAAAGTTCTCCTGCCACTCGACGCCCGTTTGAACAAGAAAGTATGACAGTTTGTCTCCCCCCCCCCTTCCCCCCACTTCTGACGTCTCACGAAAGTCCATTCCTATTCTCGCATCTGTCCGCAACCGCCGCCACCTACAGGCGAGGGGAGACACCGGCACACAACCGTGTTGGCTCACATCTTCGTCTTGGCTAGACACCGCACCTTGTCGCGGTCGACGCCACGAAACCCGTAGCAGACGCCGCCACAACCCCTCGCATTGACTTGGCACGGCTCGCCCGCCCGCGGAACCGTCCTCGAGCCGTGGCCGATTCCGGAAATCCAGAGATGGCACCGTTCAACCGCAGAGATCCACAGATGGCAAGTCCGCACCGGAGCAGACGCGCCACTCGACCGCAGGTTCGGCGGACGACCGGCACGACGGAGCGGGGCATCGCGTCGCCGCGTCATCACGTTTTCCAGTTGAGCGAGCCCTGCGCCATGGACCGCGGCGGGATCATGTCCAACAAGTATTGCCGGTGCAGGTCGGCAGCGGGCGGAAGCTTTCCGGCCGCGGCCGCGTTGGCGGCGCCCGCGGCACTCAGCATCTGGTACGAGTACGCCGCCAGCAACGGGCCAAACGGCAGCACGTGCGCGGGCTGCGGCGGGTGGTGTCCTCCCTGGTGGTGCCCTCCGGCCGCGGCGGCGGCCGCCAACTGCTGCTGCAACTGCTGCGCCTGGAGCAGCTGCTGGGCGCTCAGCTTGGGCAGGAACCCACCGGCCCCGCCCCTGTGCCCAGCCGCGGCGAATGGGCCGCCGGGGGTGGGGTCGGGGAGGCTTGGGGGGCGGGGTCGGGGACCCCGTGGCCCCGCCCCTCCCGCGGCCAGGCGCTGCTCTATCTCCTGCTCCTGCTGGAGCGCCTTGACGAACGCCGTCTTGAGCCGGTGCGTGTGTTCCGCCTTGAGGGCCTTCTTGAGGTTGGACGTGACGCAGGCTTCGCAGATGACGGCCGGGCGGCCCGACCGGCGCGTGTCCTGCCACTTCCAGACCGGCGTGAAGTCCAGGCCGCACTGGGTGCACGAGAAAGGGTCGGGGGGCAGGGTGCGCGAGCCCGCCTCCCCGTCCGTCAGGAAGCCCACGACCGTCTCGAGGCCGAGCAGGTAGACGAATTCGGGGCTGCTTGCGTTGGGCACGAAGTGCATCTCGGGGGCGGCGGCTTTGGGGCGGGATCTGCAACAGCGTCTTCTCCAGCTGCTTGCGTAGGGCCAGCTTGGCCGCCGCCTGGCGCTGGGCGGGGCTCTGGGTTTCGCCCGCCGACGACAGTCCCTGCGGCAAAGGACGGTCTCGTAAGGCGCCGCTCTCGACCGCGGGCGAACGTGCGCGTGCAGTGAGTGCATGTAACGTTGGAAGCGTGCTAACCTCCGCGATAAAATGTGTCAACTACAATCGACTCGGTGATACGGAATGTACCGAAACCAACTGCGAGGCAAAACGCGCGAGTACGTACCACTGGAGCGGTGCCGTCTAGTGGGCGAGCGATAAGCTAATCCTACGCAACACACCGCCTTTTATGCTAACGTGCAAATGCAACTGTTCAGAACAAGAATATGGTCGTGTCTGTAACCCGTTAAAGGGATGCTGAACCGAAAATCGAATTTCAGAAAACAACGCAGAATCGATAGGCAGGACACAACAAATCCCAAAACGTCACTCATAAAGCGGTATCTCCAAAGGATCGCCGTATTTTTGTAAAAGGAGAGCGCGCTCGCACAAGGCCGAAAAGACGCGTGACCTCGCGATTCTCATTTCCTCCTCTTTTTGCTTTGACTCCGCGAGGGCGTGGAGAGAAAAGGGAGCGAGGCCATTTCGCCTCCTTCTCAATTCTTCTGCGATAAGATGACATCAACATTCTCCCTCATTCGCTCCTTCATTTTTCAGAGATACGGCCATCCGCTTGAGATATGGCTATCTGAGTGATGTTTCGTGGTTTATGGCGCCCTGTTGAACACTTCTGCAAGCATATTTTGTGAAATCCGAATTTCGGTTCAGCATGCCCTTTAAGAACATTAAATTTTAAAAATATATCGGGGATCATTTGTTCTGATGGGATGCTACTTCGGGAATGAACCGGGTAAACGGATGCATATTTGTATCGCTATTATGGACATGGGACAAGTATCCACAAATGTCAAATAAAACGACGGGTCATAGAGTGCACCGAAAGCTTCACCGTTCTTTGCCGTTCCCCGTCCACCTTGAGAAAGAAATGAGGCCTAGGCACCGAAGGATAGACAAGATTTTCCGAGCTTTCGGGTCAGACAGGTGTTCGCTGATCATGCGTGCCCCTTACGCGTAAAAGGAAAGGCAGGACACCTCTCTGCACATTTTAGACAGCAGTAAAGTCTATGTCAGGCAACCACTGGAGGTGGACAAAATGTGCTTTAAGAGCTGCAGACGTGTCTTTTAGACAAGCAGGCCCCGAAGCGCCCACGCTCTCGCTAGAAAAATTATACATTTTGTGATCACAGTTGTTTATTTGTAGTCTTGACCTCGTCCGTTGCTATAAGCAACTCGTATTATGGACAATTTTTCTGGGAAATGAAGGTCTCCGTAATAAAGGGGAACTACACTGGATTTTGAGTCAGTCTTTTTACGATGGCAACTTGATATATACTTCCTGGGCCTCCTAAACAAACCAGGATTATATTTATGCTAGGCCTTTTTTCTAATTAAAAACACAATTAAACAATGCAAAATGCTTTTCGTCCGAGACACGACTACCAAAAGGGGGCGTGTTGCGATGTGTGGCCGCATTCTTACGGGGAAAAAAATAGTACGCGCAATTGCAATTCAGGGTTTTCAAGATGCCTAGGGCATGCACCATAAAAAAATTATCTTAGAAACCACTTCCAGTTTCTTCTTTCGTTCACCCCCAGGCTGACAGTGCCGTGGAAGCTACGCGCCTCGTAGAGTCAGTCAAACGATTATCTTTCACCACATGATCACGCTCTTGCCCATACCCTCGCACAAAGAAAGGATTCATGCAACACCTCCTATGTAAAAAAAGCCAGAGTGCTGAATTTTCCTGCGTCACTAAAGAAGGCCACCGTAGGCGACAGCATTGGACACGACTGTGTTGTCGGCGATCGGCCGGGAGTCGTGTTCTCATTGATTGGACACTACTCGTAGCCCAACGTCGACGCCGCAGTCGTGTCCAATCAACCCATTTCAGAGTTTTCGATCCATTTGAGAGTTTGCAATTGTGCAATAGCTTAACACTCCGTCCACCGGTCGAAGTCGGCTCGTGTATGGCAGCGGAACAACTCGACGTTTGCAAACGAAACGCGGGTCGTTGATGGCCTCGACGCGAAATAGCGGACGATCGCAATTTCAGCTCGTGTCCGATCTCGCTTCGCCGCAGCGCTCGGTGCGTAGCAGACGATTTCTGGTGTGTTAGCAGACAACGTACGCCATTTCGTTTTACTTTTCTCCGCGGATGGCACTCTGTAGCAGGCAAACTGCATTCTTCGCTCGCGTCAGCAGACAGGACCGCCTACGAACGCCATTTCCGCTCGCTTCGCGAGGCAAACAAGATCTTGCTCTCATCAAAATGGGACCCCGGGCGTCGTAGCCCGGCGAACCGGCACCGACCTGTTGCTGGGGCGCCGTCTGCTGCTGCTGGCCGGCCGTCGCCACCGCCCCTGGTGGGCGCCCGGCGGGCCGCCCTGGTGGCTGTTGCCCATGTAGGCTGAGCCGTGGGTGGCGCCACCGCGCCCGCCCAGGCTGTTCATGGACATGCCCCCTGGCGTCGCCCCGGCATTGGCCGGCAGCCGTAGCACGTTCTGCTGCAGCGAGCCCACGGCGTTGGACGAGCCGCCCCGCGGCACCCCGGCGTTGGCGCTTGCGGCGCTCAGCGAGCCGGGCAACGAGCTGGGGCCTCCCGGCGACGCGCCCTGACTGCGCAGCTGAGGGCACCAAAGAGACGGAGAGTTTGCCAAATTGTTTTCTTCTCGAATAGGACTATGTGCGTTCGTTTCCGAATGTGCACAGTTTAACTACAATGCAGTCTGTTGCAGCGCAACATATCCATAGGCTTTCCAGTTTTAACTGGAAAACGCAGATAAACAATTGTTAATGTCAAAAATACAAAAATCGATTAAAACACAAAAAAAAACACGGATTCTTGAAAATTTTTGCTGCTGCCAGGACTGTTTGTGTTGAAACCCTTCCCTCTTAGACATTAACTCTTAGTTTTTCACGAGTATTTCATTGATGATCGCTGTTTCTGGGGGTCCGTCCAAAATACACCAATATTCAAAGAAAAGTAAACAATACCACAAAAACATCTCGCTTTAGCGAGTGCTGGAGAGCAGAGCTTCTTTTGCAGGTCTTACGTTGCAACAAAGTGTACAGTACAGTACTAGTTTGTCTTAGAAGCTACCTTCGCTGTGTCAGGTCGTTCACTGCGGTAAAATCTCTCTTCACTAAAGTCAAAATTTTTTTGGAAAACATTTTCGTATTATTAGGTATCTCCACAATACAATTACCTAAAATGGCTGCACTACCGATAAAAGTGTACTTTAACTATACCACACCATATCCATATTTTGCTACTACGGTATACCAGTCTTTGGTCAAGACATTCTACTGTACTGGCTAGGTAACAACCTCCGGAACAGATGGCGAAAAAATTTAATAAAATTATAAAAGCGGGACATTTACATGAACCAGACAAACCTTATCTATTTTCCCACTAAGGTTAGGGATTGTCTCCGTGAGGTCCCATGGCATATGGTGGTAGACAAGAACTGGAGACACAGCAAGATAACCGGTAACATGTCTGAATTCCCATCAATCAAATGGCAGATGTCCACAGCACGTTGCCGACTTCGGCAAAAAAGCGTGTGACCTAACAGCTTCACATAAACCGAGGTTCAATTTCCTTTCTCATGCACTTTTAATACATTGCCTCAACGATGAAGTCGCCTTTTGAGCGACAGAAATTTTGCCGGGCAAAGTCGATCCAAGCAGAGCCAACAGTCAAGGCCAACTTTCTGGGACATTGCACAAAATAAGTTTTCGAGGAAATATCAAAATTTTAATAATTTGTGTTTTACAATACCCATGCAATCACAGTCCTTTGGAAAACTACAATCTTTTGCCAAGAAAAGCAGAAATTGATCATTTTGCAAATGTAACCAATAGGACCCAAAGGAAAAAAAGAAACGAAAAAAAACTTGTAAGAGTAACAACTATTCCCAATCAAAATTTCATTACTGCCTTTTAATATTTTACGACTGTCATCCAAAACACTTTTTGGGAAACATTGCGACGTTTGCTGTTGTTCAGCTGAAATTCACATCTTCGTGGATGTGTTGAAGTCCGAAGAAAGTTGGGGACGGGAAGAGCTTTCTTTCTTTCCAAGACAAGCCAAGACGCTCAGAGAAACCAGCAAACGACGGAGCCCTTACCCAAGCCGCAACGCCGACAAGGTCCGGCGTGTTCCGACTGTTGCTTGCTTGCGCCGCCGCCGCAGCCACTGCGTGTTGCGCAGCTTGGTGCTGCGCCGCAGCCGCCGCCGCCGCCTGCAAAACATTGTTTCGATTTGTTGTCAAAAATAGTCGCAGACAACGAACTCAAAGCATCGCCTTTTTAAACTTCTCGCTGCAATGACGGAGGTTTCATTTTCATACTTTGATTGTGGCATGCTACACTGCTAAGTATGAGCAGGGAAAACTGTTCACGAGCCGACCAACTTTCTTACAGATACGACACACATGAGAAGAAAAGTAGAGATGTAAGGTGCGTTATGATGGAGAAATGTGGGGCTTGGCTACGTCAGCCTTCAAATGCCGTTCGTCATTTATTGTGAAAAATTTATTTGCTAACTTTGGTTGCCAGATGTAGAGTATAGAATTACGCGAATATTGTTAAAATGACTCACTGTGCAATATTTCCCCCCCCCATAAAAGCGAGGAGTTTAGATGTACATATTTGTGTACATAGCATTCAAAGAGATGAAGTCCATTGCTGAAGCTAGTAAAATACTTTCCTCAAGGATAAGGAGAGTTGGGGTGCTTGAGGAATTTTTATGCTAAGTTAGGAGCCTATTGTAAAAACACATGTCAAAGCCATATAAACAAGGCAAAGTTACAGCCAAAATTAAAAAAAAATTAATGCAAAAAAAAAAAAGTTTTATGAAGAGACAGTTTTTTTTCTAAAGGCAGTAAAACCACTGGCTGACATATCCGGCAACTCTGGCTGCGTGGTGCAAGCCACCACTTGATCTAAGGGTTTGGTCGTATTCATCCATCCACTTCTGTGAACAGCATTTAAACGAGCTAGAACAGAATTTAAACATGCCAATCAACACCAAGACAACGGTAACAGTCGGTAAATACAGGGTGTCACAAAAGAAAATTTACAGGATTTTTTTTTTTTATTGCAAAAATAAACTACGGTAGGCATCGCCGAACGCTAATTCTCCGTCCGAAGGTGGCTCTAGAGGTCACAACCAGATGCTAAAGTTTCAGCCCGATCCGATAACTTAATCAAGATCAATCACTTAATCATTGGCACAGCACCAATAAGTGATTTTCTGAAAATTTCAATGGGAAAATGGAGCCCATTTTTGCCCGTTTTCGGTTTCTGGTGCCATAGAGCCCCATGTATTCGAAAACTCCGTCAGCTGCCATTTTCACATTGAAATTTTCAGAAAATCTCGCATAACTTTTGAATAAGGTATTGGATCGGGCTGAAACTTTGGCACCTGGTTGTGACCTCTAGCGCTACCTTTGGGCGGAGAATGAGCGTTCGGCGATGCCTAGTTTATTATTGCGGTAAAAAAAGACATGTAAATTTTCTTTTGTGACACCCTGTACAAACAGCCTTACGCAAAACACTGGGAAAAGCAAAGTACCTGTTGCTGCTGTTGCTGCTGCTGTTGTTGTTGTGCTGTTGGTGATGATGGTGGTGATGGTGATGATGGTGGTGGTGGTGATGGTTGCTCAACGTCATCTTTCCAGACGACGTCATGGCCAGCGTCTGCCCCGGGTTGCCCATCATCGTAGGGGCGGACCTCGGAGGCGGAGGGGGTGGCGCCAGGGGAACCCCGCCCCTCGGTGCGGACCCACCCACGGTGGGCGTGGCTCCACCCACAGTGGGCGGGGCAACAGTGGGGGTCGGCTTTGGGGTGGGCGGAGCTTCCCTCTGCAGCAGTTGGCTCTGGCGCACCTTCTTGAGCAGCACCAGCTTCATCTCCTCGTTGCGGAGTTCTTGGCGCAGGCTACGCACTAAGGCCCTGAGGGAATGGAAACGACATTACCACTCCACTATCTGCGCGAGCTTGTGGGCCTGTGGCCTATTCTGTAGAACATTTTGGTAGTTGAATATTAACCGAGATGTTTCTACGGGAATTCTCAGTCAATGCAAACATTTAGGACCGCTGTGTAAACTATTGTACATTGTCGTTCAAATAAAAACTGTTTGGTTAATTTGCGTACTTTGGTGCGACATGCATCAAACAAATAAACCGATCCTACGCAAAAATGGCTGCCGGATCATCTATAATACCATACTTTGTGCTTTGTACTTGTGAACCCCAAAACATATGAGTGTTGAGAAGTGTGTCGTTTCCTAACCTTTCACTTGACAATTACTTTGTGCATAGTACGATGTGGCAAGATTACCCAAACCAAAATGAGGGTGATGGTACTTCAACCAAGCTGTACCATTCCGTAATGAGCCTACAATAAAAACTTGTCAGACAAGCTCGCATTATATTTAAAAATTGTAAACACCCTACAGCCAAGACCGTCGTTCCAGGTTGGCAATTTTCGGGCAGAATTTAGGTAAGAAGCCGCAACTGTCCTTGCTTGATAGTCTGGCCCGTGTACATAATAGTTTTGTCAAAATTTAGACATGCATGCACGCATGCTATAATAACCAAAACCTATAATAACTACATAGGTGCCCTTAGTTGGGCGTCCAGCTTTTCAAAGACCCAGCGGTCACAATTTTAACAAGCATGAGACCGGCAGCCCTTCCAAGATCACCCGGTCGCAAAGCAGCCGGGCAAGCGTTCACTCAAATTTGGAGATAATAGCGAAAAAAATTGGGGATGGGCACTTGTCCAGTCATCAATTTTACATATAAATGCACTGTGCATATTTTCTCATATCTTACGAATTTGCGAAAGGGCGCTTAGTATTGAATGGCGGATGCACGACATCCTATGGTAAGTTCGAATCAAGAGTATGGATCAAGGCTATCAACAGTACACACAAAACTAGAACTGACAATTTTTAAAGCATTTATAATTACGGTTTTTGAGCTTCCAGAAATGAACTCGGCATGGCAAACTATCGCGGAAACCCAAGATCACCGAAAAGCCTCAGAGTCGACAAAAATTCAGAAAAAGCGTCCAAGCCCCTTAAACCGGTGACTCTTTAACGGAGGGCCATTGAAGGCCTGCACGCTCATCTCCTCAACAATCCGGGTCCTGCCGTTCAGTAACACCGGATAGTGAGGATCTTCGATCGTCGTGTGCAATTAACACCTCTTAGAACAATCGAAACCTGTGAAAGGCCAGCCCCACCTACACGTAACATCATTCGGGCCAAGCCTGACGCATCAATTGAACATGAGGACCAGCCAATTGTCGACGCAGCATTCGTGTCTTGCAGTGGTGACGTCGAAATTCTAGTGTATGGGCTCAGATTGTTCTAGGCGGTGTCGGCACGACGACCCCAAAAAAAACCGCGTCGTTGCCGCACCCCCTTTCCCCCCCCCCCCCTCAGGTACCTGCGAGTGAGCAGCTCCTGCTGGGAGAGGGGCGGGCCCTGCCAGGCACCGTTGAGCAGGCGGTGACCGTTGAGCCGGGACGCGTTGTCCTCGTCAGAGAGCACGATCACGTCCTCGGGACCCAGCCGCTGGGGGCCCCCAGCCTTCCGCCGGCCCCCGGGGCGCGGCCCCCGGGATCACAACATCCGCCACCGGCAAGAGGGGCGGCGCCACCGCCACGGGCTCCTTCCTGCGTCGCCAGGGAAAACGACCCCGACATCCCGCTGTCAGTGCACGCGAGCACGAAACAGAAAAGGCTCGAGGTATATCTAAGCACTTCTTACGAGTTGTGAACGCGAAAGCATGCACACCGCTCTTCGCTCCCTTCTTTAATATGCGGCATACAACACACTGACCTTGGGCGTGGAACGGTGGAGCTGCTGCCTCGCGGACACGCAGCGCCATCGGGTGAGCGATCGTTCAAACTGTTGTGTGCCTTGCGGCGCGAGCGAGGAACAGACAGCAACGTAGTTCCCAGCAGAACGAACCCTTTGGTTTATTCCATGCGCCGTATATATTGCCACACGCCGTACAACCGATAAGAAGCGAGCGAACGTGGTGATGAGTGGTAACACAACAGTGTGATAACACAGTCAGGATGACACCACACAAATTGACACGCAGCGGCCAATGGGAGCCTCGTCAACGTGCGCCAGCCAATGGGACTGAAGTACAAAAGGTGCCGTTGGCTAGCTTAGCGCGTGGTTTCATTAAGGTGCCGTTTTGAATGATTTCAAAGCTGATGACGTCGGCTCGCTCCACGAGACAGTTAACGCTTTCGCATTAAAAGTGTATAAGCTCTCCCCCAACCCGGCACTAAAGACGGCGCACGAAAGGAGACTATCGTACGTTTGCCGACCCATACGTGTGCCTTGTTGCGTTCCAATTGGGTTGTCCTGTGCATGTCCTACTGTGTGTGCCTTGTAAGTGCGTCGTCTTGTAGGTGTGCCTCCTGTATGTGTGTTGTCCTGTGTGTGCCCTCTTGACCATGTACATTATCCTGTATGTGTACGTTATTGCACGTGTTGATCGGTACGCATGCCTAGTTGCATGCATGCTGCGAGTGTGCCTTGTAGTGAATGTGTTGTCCTGTCTGTCAATGTGTGTGACTCGTCTATGCGCTGTCCTGTATGTATGCCTCGTGTGTGTTGTTCTCTTTGTGTGTGCCTATTTGGGTGTATGTTGCACTGCACGAGTGCCTTGTGTGTGTGTGCTTTCCTGTACATATTAGATCTTTTTTAAAAAAACCACGAACGCACTTTCAGTTGATGTATCTTGGTGACCTATCGCCCAGTGAAGTGTGTAAGTGGACCCGAGTATGAAGCCAAGCAACCGCCGACACAATTCTTCGAAGTCATTTCACGCAAACACTTTCCATTAGTGATAAAAGTGCAGAATTAAAATACAGTACAACGAATATTTGGCACAGGTTCTACTAGGTGGCATACCTTACCGTAAAACACCTACCGTAAAATACTGGGCAAGCGCCCACTCAAAATTTAGAGGTAATCGCGAAAAAATGGGGGATGGGCACTTGTCCGGTCATCAATTTCACATATCAATGTACAGTGCATATTTTCTCAGATCTCACAAATTTGGGAATGGGCAGATGCGCGGTATCCTACGGTATCTCATCAGCCTCCATTGGAAGCAACATTTTCCCGAAAGCGGGACAAAACAAGCACCCACCTGACCGAGAGGTCTTCCACCTCCATGGCGTCAAGAGAGGGGACCGGACGTTCCGGCGCCTCGAGACGCTTCCTGCAAGCAACAGACGACCCACCCCAAGTCATTTCCGGTCCTGGAGCCTGAGAGTCTAGGCACTCGAACATGGGCAAATTCGTGCCGAAAGTCTAGGTCACAATCCCGTTACAGTCTTGCATGGGGCTACTCCCGTCTATACCATACACCCTTTGCTACACCAATCCTACATTACATTAAGGTTTGTTACTCCTTTCCAACCCTAAAGCTTCTAGGCACGGCGTCTCATTTGAATGCGCTGCCTCCAGCACGTGCCCGTTACCTTCCGCTGTGCTATGGCTGTTTGTGCACACTCGAAACTCGAGCACTGTAGCATTATTGACGGTAAGAAGCTCGTACCAGAGGCAGGACCACTCGAAGACCTCCTTGTTCTCATCCTGTCGGTGCCTACAGACCTATTTATCAAAAGCGCCGGAAGGAGGTGCTGTGGGAAACTTGCGTCCCAGCGAACTTCCGGTCAAACAAGACAGCAAACAAGCCCCCACCGTAGCGCAACTTCTAGCAACGTTCATGAAATATTTTATGACCAGTTCTCCGGGCGATTAGCTAAAGGACCGGTCAGATAGATACATTTAAGATTTTTTAATACTCCCGTAAGACGACAGATCCCCAACTTGGTTTTACTTTGCTTTGCCAACTTTGCTTATCCGCTTTACGGTGCAGCAGAAAGACCTCGCCAGATCCCCAACTTTGCGATTTCCGTAAACTTTGAGAACTTCGTCGTCCCGGAAATTTCGACATTTACAGGTTTGGAAAGCGTGTTGAAACGGAGCGACCGGAAGTGTCTCGGAGGGCAAGAGACGGCTGGCGTACGTAAACGCGTGCTTGCCCTCCCGTGCGGCGCAGGTGCCCCACCTGATGTCCAGGGGTCTGCTCGAGGGGCGGGGCGCCTCCGTCCGCCCCAGAAGGCCCCGGTGCAGCCACGTGGACTCCGTGGTCGCTGCGCCTCACTGCCGGCCACACACCAGTAGCGCCAGTTCCCTGGCATTCATGCTTCCGCCACCGGGGGCGTCGCCTGTGGTCTCATGGAGCCTGCGAGAAAAAGAAGAACCCTCAACCGATTGCACGAGCCGCGCGCGGACACGTGATATGGCAAGATTTCCACAGTTCGCTCGCAAAGCCGCTGTTAAGGGGACGGACGTTATAGTTACGTCCGACGGAAAGGCTGGTTCACACATTCGCAACTGCTAGCGATCGCACTACTAAAACCACAGTCCTATATGTAGAGAGTTTGGCCATTCATTGGGAAGTATAGGAGATACATGAAGAGGCGCCATTGGTTGAAAACGTGCTGGGCGTGTTCCGGGGTGTCTTCACCAATTCGAATGTGGCCCACCAGTAGCAAAAATATTATTCTGGCGGGGGTCGCAGAAACAAAATAAGTGCGTCAGAGTAACTCTTGGTAACCAAAAATATAGTGAATGTGATGTTTCCATCACGGTCATCCAAGATCATGCCGGAAGAGCGGAAGTAGCGCAACGATCTACATAATCCGTATGCCAGGCGCCGAGGGCCGGGAGTCTGAGCTGTCACACTCTATCCGAGCAAAACAGACTTGAGCGGCACATTCGTTTCTTGCATCCTCCTGCATGATCATGATCGAAACATCACGTGCACCCTATTTTCACCCATGAAGGGTTACTCCATTTAACTCTTACGCTCTTATTAACACCATATACCTATGATTAAAACTGTTGCTCGCTGCCACGGCTAGGGGATTCTTTTCGGCTTCTGGTTGGCCAAGAGAGCATGTCAAGCCCTCTTTCTGCGTCTGGTGCATGCCCTGGCTCTGCCTGCGCCTCCTATTGACCAAACCCTCTCTATACACGGCTGACTGAAACCTCTTCTGATGAGAGAATACGCTGGTGCCATCTATCAAGTAGCTAGAAGACACTAAATTTTCATTTTTTTTTCGCTTATTTTTTTTTTGTTTGAACAACTTCTGACAGTGTTATAAAACAACGTTTTTTATAGATACACTTGAAATACAGTTCCAGGGTCACCTCATAGATGGCACAAGCATGTGAATGGGCCCTTAGTCCTAGCACACTAATGACAAGAACATTCGAGGCAAAGCGAGTTTCTACCTCGAGGGGATCGCACCCCGACGCTAACGTCGATTGGGGAAACGAAGCAAAATGGACGATGCCGTCACTTTTTGTCCCGTTCATCTGGGGTTCTGGATCCAAGCCACGCTCTTAGTTTGTCCCCCAACCCCGAAAACTCTCCCAATTTGGAAATCTACGGGTCGTGGAATCGACGCCAATTTTCGCAAAAAGAGTTCCGTTCCCTCGTAACCCATTTTGATATTATTGTGTTCAGTAATTTGAGGACTCGTACAGGATAACAACAAAGTACCAGTGTTTTAGTAACGGTGTTTTAACGATCAAAATGTCAACTGCGTGACAACAGCTAGGGACTTTACCTAAAACTCGACGGTCCCGCTTGCAGCTGCCGTGTACAAGTCACCAAAATTAATAATAGTATCGAGTGTGAATGATTGCCGTCTTAAGGCCCGTTCACACTCTTGCGACCTCTTAAAACTGAGTTCCTTAAAACCTCTTACAACGAGAGGACACACTGGCGCCATCAATTGTTTAGCAGTGTAAACTTGGCGGTCCGGCATATTCTCTATTTCTCTCGCACATTATCCTTTCTTTCTTGGCTCGAAAAACTTTTGTCAACGTTATAAACGAACTTTTCTCATAGGTATTATGCACATTTGACCTTGTAAATCCTGCGAAACCTTCGCTCTTGTGAAATGCAATTCCAGGGTCACTGCATAGATGGCGCCGGAATGCCAATGTGTTCCCTCGTCCTAAGAAATTTTAAGAAGTTTTAACAGATCTCGTCTGTCTCGGTCGTACTCGGATGCAAGAGTGTAAATGGGCCTTTATGGATAACGGCTTGTAGCCCTTTCTGCAACCGTTGCCTTAAAGAACCAATGAAAAGAAAAAAAACTTTTTTGTAAACAAGCTAAACATTTTTTGGGGGGAAAAGTTAATTTTTTTGGACACGTAGTCCCAACCACTGTTTAAAAAAAGAAAACTTTTATTTTCAGTGGCTTTTTAAGAGTAAGTGCAAGCATAGAATGTCTCATGAGCTCCAGTTAGAAGCTCATAAATTGAAAGAATGTCCTGGTGCAGGCTAGGGGTTGTTGTCTGAGGTGTTCCACAGAATTAGCTCTCAAAATTATGTGAGCCCCTTACTATTTTTTTTCTTCTGGCGCTATCATTTAAGCCTATACTGCAGGGCTGATATCAATGCAAACAGCGACATGCTCACTTTCATAAGCATATGTAATCAGGTGGCACAACGGTAACAATTAAATGTGAGCACTATGCTTTGTTCAGTATAGACCTTTTCACCTCCGTAGTCATCTGACTGGTGAACGGAGGGCATTGACACATGCGGCGCCATAAGGTGGCTTCAATTTGGTTGGTTTCGGTTTCAGCGGGCTCGCAACTGTGTTTGAGTGTTATGTCGTTTTCGCTTAGTTTTGTGATTAAATGTATCCCTTGTGATACAGAACCAATGATACAGTGATAATGGTCTGCCTTGAGAACTACGACGTAGTTACGCGCCTAAACTGAGCTTTTTTATGAACACCTTCATCTGATCATGTTCTTTGTTTGAGCAATTTCGGTGGCGAAGCGACCGAAATGATGCTAAGGAAGGATTACTGATGCCTACGGCCGTACTGGACCTACACGCTGATACTAGTTTGAAGCTGCTATAAAAATAAACAAATGAAGAGACTAATGCATAGGGGCACAGTAAAAAGTAGGTCGACGAGCTGACTAACAATGTACTGAATCGCAGAGAACAGATGAACTTGCAAGTTTAGTGCTCACTGTTCGGTTTGCGAGGACATCCCCCCTGTAATAACGCATGGAATGCAAAAAATAAGGAATATTGTCTCCATCGGTTTCTTTAAACAAATTAAGTACTCTAGAGATGTTTTGATGGTCTATCCCATACCTGCCAACTTAGCAACATGAAAATTCGGGAGACGGCCGCGCCAAGGGGGGCAAAACATTTTTTTTTTTTAGTTAGACAAGAAATTTTGTGAAGAGGCACTCTGCGCAGATCACACATTCTTCCCAGTTGTTTTGAAGTAAACTGCCGATGGTGCCCCGCCCTTCTACGGCACGAACATGGTTCTGGTGCTTTCGTGAAGCGATGTGTATCTTAATGTCACGCTTGACGCCGTGCGAAACGCTCATATCACAGGCGCACATGGTACAGAATTCATACCTGTCAGCTTTCTGCGAAGCGACAAAGCACGGAAACTCAGTCGCGTATAATCTCAGAAATACTTGCAAGTGCTTCTTCTTGGCTTTTGAAAGCGCCATCAATCGTTCCAACTAAACTCAGAGAAACACAAAGAGTAGTTCGGCGTTCCGCACCTCACTCGACGACCTGACAAAGCCAAGTGAAGCCTAGCGCACCCATGATCATATGCGCTCAAACTTACTCAGGAGTAGAGGTTTCGTACCTTGGCATTTGAAAATCTACCCTCGTTTTACGCTGCTGCTCTAAGTTGTCATGTAGTAACCCGCCGGAATAACCTAAACTTACTTTCAAGTAACTCGCACCGACACGCGCGTAATAATTATAGCAATAACGCGTCATAAAAAAAAAAAAAGATAAAAAAAAGATTACGGCAATTATTTTTTGGGAGATTTGAGGTCGCGTCCGTACAATCGGGAGATGTATTGAAAATTCGTGAGGCTCCCGGACAATTTGGGAGAGTTGGCAGGTATGCTATCCTGGGCTGAGTAGGAAATTCTTTTCAACTATCAGCGTCGAGAGTAAATCTGGAATCGACAACGCTGCACTCCGAGTGATCTCCATGAAGACGGCTTCTTTTTGGCGTCACATATTGCGTACCTCGGACGCTTTTGTCAGGCACTCACAAGCTCTCCGACGTTTTTCACAAGGGGAGCCAAAGCATTTGTGTCTAAGTAAATTAATTGAATTGGATATGTTAAGAAAATTTAATGACTCCAGACACAAAACCGAGCACAATGTATAGTATCTTTACATTCATTAATAAATAAATCACGCAAATGTTTATACCGCAAAAATGAGTCCCCACCTCCCCATATAATCAAAAGCAAATGTTTTGGATTTGTTATGAAGGTAGAGCACAATGTTTTAAAAAAACAGGCCTAGTGACTCCTTGTGTTGACTATATTTGCCTTCTTTAAAATCATGAATGCATGATCATAAATATACCTTGCGCTGCTTCTTGCACCACTATCACTTAGCCACTGTCATAAAAATTGGCCTCTCAACCTTTGTGTGTAACAGAGTCGTCTACATACTCAATGTGCGCCAGTGCTAACGTTGATTCTTTTCCTCACACATATCCGGTACGCTGACGGTGCAAATAGTCAAGACGTGTTATAACATCAAGTGCAGAAGTTCTGTACACGATGATGGCCTGAAGTTAGGTAGTAAAATTAAGTATCAGATGACACTTCACAAAGCAAAGCAAAAAAGCGCGGTAAAACGCGACTGAAAACACAAATACAAAGATTTCACCAAGGTCTGGGGGGAGAAAGGAGCGACGATTTGAAGCTATTTTATGGCAGCCGCGTCATGTGATTGCAAAATGGCAGTGCCTATGCGACGGAGGTTGGAAAGGCCTATAAGAGCAAGCGAAGCTGTAGCTACAAACAAAAGCAAGTTGCCCTGAGTGGTACTTTCAGTGTCAGTGCGCACACTACAGGCATGAAAAGGGCGGGCTGGTGGTATGTTCTTCGTTCGTTTGTCACGTATATTCCCAATGCCGAAAAGCGCCGACGTCATGTTTGCACTTACAGTGTCCGACAGTGCACATAAATCCACGTACGAAGCCGTTTTAGCATAGTTTTTAATCGAATGAATTGGAAAGAAAAACACCGTAACTGACCAATTACTTTATCTGCCTGACTGAGAAATGTTCCAAGCTACCCAGTACGTACGAATTATTCGGGATATTTACTCTTATAATTGAGTGCAAGGGGAAAATGCACTCGCTTTTTTCCATAGAAACACATTACCGGAAGTAAATTTTCGACTGGGTACTGTCTGCTTCAATTTGCCGCAGCACACTAGTGCCGTTCGAACCTCTAGCCAACGTTATAACTCTATGCTTCCAGTATGGGCAAAAACGTTGTTTTGCCGTTGCCATGCCAATAGAAGACATTCAGGATATAAGCGTAACCATCATCCATTCTCTTTTTGCCTCACCTCTATTTTTTTTTACTATTTGCAGGTTGAATTGTTTCATTAATTTTTTGCCGTCAATACCGGATATGTCTACCAGGTGGCTGGGGATGAAAGAAAACAAAAAAAGGTCTATACAACATCTACCTAAAGACTAAATGGCACTGTCCTTATATTTTTCTGAATGCACTAAGGGTGCATATGAGTACACCAAAAATATGCTTAATACAGGCTTTGCAAAGTTTTCAAAAAGCAGTCTCTGGCACGAGTTAAACATTTTGTTTATCGCAACATATAAAATTTAGTTAACTGTTATGAGGTAGTAGTAACAGTTAACTAAATTTTATATGTTGCGATAAACAAAATGTTTAACTCGTGCCAGAGACTGCTTTTTTGAAAACTTTGCAAAGCATGTATTAATTCAAAGATTTAAATCTGCAATACAAGGTTACACCACAACCTAGGTACCCAAACAAGAAGGTATTCAGTCAAAAATAGGAACACAACAAAAGACAAGTGCTGCAGGAAAAAGGGCGAACACAAAAACCAAGAACGCTGATGGCTGTACGAAAGAAACTTGCACCGACTTAGATTCCAAAGACAAATCATGCCGTCCCAACCTCAAAGCCAAGAAGCGTTTGGATTGCAACTTCTGCCATCCTGAGTCATATCGTGTTTCGAGAGAGCGATTGGACTTTAAATTCGAAGTGGAGATACGCCCCTTCTTTATCTCCGCATCACACACATATTCTTTCCTTTTCCACAGAGGCGGATAACTATACCCCGCTCGAGTTGACCACGCTTCCCGAGATTTGCAAGAAGCAAGAAGGAATTGCCAGATAAGGCTGGAGCCTGGAGTGAGGCTCAGATAGCCGATTGAAAGCCCGATTTACGGGGCACGCAAGCAGAAACAGATTTCGTTTTTAAGCACCAAATAAATTAACTATGCACTACTGAGAGTCCAGACCCTGCCAATATTATAACGCTAGCAACTACCATGGCATAGTTCCAGAATTTATCAGTTTCAAATGACAGAAGCAATTTCCTAGCACACTGATGAGTGAGAGGATGAGGAGATATCAGTCTCAAAACGATGGTTAGTCGAAGTGCCCCCTAGGTGGTGCTACCTCCCAATAAAAATGACGAGAGCCGCATTTCTTCAAGCACTTCAGGGTCAACAGAGGATCGAGAATACTCGGTGAAAATAAGCAAATCCGTAGCGCATGCCGTGGGACCAAAGTCGCCACAAGAGGTGCGAGCGTCCGAGGCGGAGGCAACAAATGGTGTCGCTGGTCACGCGGGCAGTCACAAGGGCTTCAAGAGCCACACACGCAAAGGTGTTGCTCCATCTCTACGTTAGCGATGCATCTTATACGAGGCATCAAACAGTAATTTATGTTTCGAGTGTGATTCACCGCAAAAATGATAGATGGATGGCCTTGTTCCACCATAGAGTCAAACAATGTGGAAGTCACCTAAAGAAGCATGCCTCTTTGGAACACTCATTAGGAGCGCGAGTAGCCGGGAAATTAAAGAAAACCAAATCCAGGTTGCTTCTCAATATCGTTGATGCTGGTTAGGAAACATACCTCTAAAGAGGTGTGGAACCATTCTCACATTGTTCCTGGTTTTTCGAAACATCTAGTCTAAGAACACGAGAGATGCCAAAAGACGTTGAAACCGCACACTCTATCTTTGACGGAACTGTCTTCACTGAAGCACCGCAGACACCGCCTCCCATGCCGAAGTTCAATAGCTTCTGGCATGTCCAAAATAACAACAATTTAAATGGGATGTTAGTGTAACCCAACCGATAACGGATAATGCTCCAAATTTATGGTTGAAGAGCACACAAACTGCACCTTGGGACAATGAATGTGATGCCCAGAAGAACGCTTTAGACTGCGGTGCATACTCACCTAAGGTCCAAACTTCCCCGACACACTCACAAAACTCAACTTCAAGAAATTGTTAATTGAGAGTATTATGAACCACTGGTTATGTCGCAAAGGCAGAGGACCGAAACGATTTTACTGTGGGGGCCATAAGCCCAAGTTTGTCAGTTTTAATCCGACTAACAGAAGTGGCATCTGAAATTTATGTATGCTAAAGGAGCGACTGAAATCTATCAGAATTGGAAGATATGAACGACCAACGCATGTGAACAATGGCACCACAACACGACTTAGTTGTAGTTTCGATCTCTTTACATGGCATGTATTTGTTGCTCTCTGCAAGCAGAAAAGGATGTCCTGTCAAGGAAGAACTAAACAAATCGGACAAGTTGAGAGCCCCCTCAGTAATGAGCAAGAACTTGATAGATAGCAGACGCAAGCAACCACCCTTGGATTGTGTTTTATGCGAGGGTGGAAATAGGAAAGTTTGATAGTAAGCAACTGTATACTTAAATGCACAAGGATTGCAGCAAGACCTCTTGTGCCTTCTGTTAGCCGTGCATTGCACCACAGACTTTACGCATTTTTCTGAGGAATGTAACACCATCTGTTACGTCAAGAAACAAAAACCATCTGGTTGTGCTGAAGATACCCTTTCTCATTTCGAGGAACAATGACGTGTAGAAAAAAACTGGCTTCTTTTCTATATAACTTGCACTATGTCGAAATACATGAGGTATCCCACTGACATCTTGTCTGCTTTCATTTGTTTGTGACTAGTGTTCCGTGATGTCAGGGTTTATCTTTCTTCGAAATCGGGGGTGTTTTCTCAGGGTTTATTTTTCCTCACAGATTCAAGGTTCTTCGGTGTAAATTTGCCGGAGTCAAAAAAAACAAGCAGAGTTTATCTGGACTTGTATCTCAGAAAGTAAGACATGGAAATGGGATTTTCCAACCTTCATAAACATTGGCTATGACCTGAGCACTTAAAAAAAATGTATTTGTGCCATAGAGAAATGAAAATGGGATAGGGGATGTGGTTCCGAAGCATGAAACAGCCTCACAGACAGTTCTGTGGAGGTTCTATTTAGGGTTAACCTAAAATGAAACTGTGAACACACACACATCCTCATCCTGCACCAGCTCTGGCTTTTCATAGTCAAGGATAGCCCCAATTCGAGGTTTTTCGGTTCTCATAGATTTTGATAAAACCCTCTTGGCAGTTAATTTTCAGGGTTTATCGGTGTTTACCGAAAACACGGAACCCTATTTAAGACCTGCAACCAGCACTGGCTTGTGAATGACGTCATCGCACCATGCTAGTAGCAGGGTGTCTAGCAAATTATTATTTCGAAATTCCACTGACTTTTCCAGGTTTTCCCTGACCATTTCAGGTGAAATCCTCTGACCACTGTAGAGGCCGTTAAATATATAGTGATGTCTCGTGAATATGGACACCTCTGTTCCTGTAAAAAATCATCCATAATGTGAGTTTTCCATATTAACGAAACAAAAATGCATTTATTTTCCCAGTTTGTTCCCTGAAAGTGGCATCCATATAGCGGTGTATCCACATATTAAAGGGGTAGGAAACGAAATTCCAGCGCTCATTTTCTAGCTTGAATGTGTCGCATGTTGCACCCTAACCTCCAAAACACCAGTCTTCCGTTGAAAGGCAAAAGAAAACTAATTTTAGAGCTAGATAAACGATCTTTCAATGTGCACCTGGTGGATGCATGTGGGGCCTATTTGGGAGGTGATCTAGCAACGTTGGGGAACTTGCTACGTAGTCGTGACGTAGCACATTCCTTCGGAGCAGCGCCGCTCTTTGGCATTTCAACATTTTCCTTCTTATTCCTCCTCAACTCACAAATCGCGCATGGAACCAAACAGTCCAAGAAGACGGAAAGGGTGGACTCCCTCTTTCTCGGACCCTCGTTTGTGCATCCGGATGCAGCCATTCTCCCCTAGAAGATTAGCCACTCGCTCAAAACTCGGACAAAAGTTGCTTTTCCACCCCGTTCAGCCCCAAGCTGACAGTGCTGTGGAAGCTATGTGCTCCTTGGGCCAGCCACACGCTCGTCACCCCACGGGCACTTCGAACGGCTCGGTTGTAATGCGCTGACGCTATTGACACCACCACAACGCTGACAACGCCACCAAGGGCAAAGCTCATAACCCCTCCAGCCTTGCTACGTCACGAATGCGGGGAATCTTTTCTTTCTGTTTTTGTTTGCGCCGGATATCCCATGACGCATCGCGCTCTCCGTCCGCTCTCTTCGAGCGCTTGTTCGAGTGCACCGTTTGGAACGAAAAATATAGCCATTCGTTCAAAATACAAACGTATGATTATCATTTACGGTTATTATCCGTCATGCTTGACCAATTTCCGAACGAAATTTTAATATTTCAATTTTGTTTCTGTACACCTTTAACGGGGTTCACATTAATGAGACATGACTGTATAAGACCTTTACAACACAAGGCATTGAGCACTGAGCACTATGAGGATAATTTTGCAAGGGCTTAATCCAACTTGCATATTCCGAAATATTCTAGTTCGTCCAGTCCGGATTAAGCGAGCACTTTCTTGCCGCCGACATCGTCAGTGAAGAGGCCACTTCCGGAAACACAATGTAAACACGACGCTCAACCACACACGTTCATAACTGAATGGCAGCATGGCCGCCAGATGCACTTTCAGATATCTTTGGCTTGAGGCTTGGATTGGGGTCTGCGGCTTTCCTATTAGTTACTAAATCTAGTAGCTCTAACTGGATCTAGCCTAGTGTCGTGCCTCAATTCAATCCAATCCAAGGCTTGGACTGGATTTGTCACCTGTTTCCTTTGCATCGGGTAGTACAACTCTACACCGGGTGAGCAGAGCCTGCGCTCTGCTCTGAGCAGAATTTACTGTCCCCAAGTCCTCAAGCCTTTGCTCAGGGCACCTGAATGCGTTTCCGGCTCATTTTCCCTGACTGGGCTCTGATTTTTCCAGTAACAAATATTTCCCTGACAATTCCCCGATTTTTCCCGGTCGCTAGACAACCTGTGGTAGTTAATCCTACTCATTCTTGGCCGTACAAAACAAATTCAGTGGCTCGAAATGTATGCCACAGAAGGTACGCAGCCAGCAGCAAGACCACCACAATGGCAGATGGTGTGATGTAAGTGCAAGACATGTACAGACAGGTTTAAAAGTTTAGGCTTAAACACGTCTAGGCATCTGCGGACAGGTTTAAACCTTTCATAAGTGGTAAACAAACCACGCACAAACAAATTTAAAAGTTCAATTTTTTTACTCAGCTTTTCAAGGTTTTGGAAAATCTACAATGCAGCAGAACAGCCGAAATACCTAAACAAGCACTCCTATGCCCAGACAAAGTTGCTTGAATGTAAACATTATATAAAGTAATGAGCTCATCAGGCCAGTGGTCTTTTGCTCCTGCCACTGTGCCTTATTTCAAGCTCTGCCAAGAAGCTGCCATAACTTTGAAGAGTTCCTTCACTAAGGGCTTACACTACAGCGCAATCCACTTATAATGATGCTACATATAATGAAATACTGCTTATAATGACTAGTTTCTAGACTAGAAAGATTCAGTTTCTAGTCCAGATACAACGGGCATCGGTTATGACGACTGAATTCTCCGAGTTTTATTGTTATTGTTATTGCACTGTACTACCTAAACGATGCATGTACACGACTTTGGCGATTTTCACATTTCACTTAGAAAGGGTACTGGCAGAAATCAAAATTCTTAGGTTAGTAACATAACTGAGCGCTTTCCATCACTTCAATCGTTTTGATGACCATCCTTCAATAGTGAGAGAAAAACAAAGAAAACTGGCAATGACTTGTTCGTGCCACCAGTGTCGCTGTGTACAAGGAGCCACAATATAGGACAAAGCGAAAGCACGACATGAGTTGGATCGAATAGCGAAGGCTCAACGCAATCGCTTGCATGACGGCGAAGATGGCATTTAATAATTTAACCGCTGCGCTTCGCAAGTAACCCTACTGCTGCATGGTTCAGCACAGAGTCAAGGCAGATGCCATGTTTAAAGAAAAGGAGCGCCAACTAAAACAGACTGCAGTGCTGGCATTTCGCAAACACGAATGATCAGCAGCACTGTCAAGACAAGGTCGGTCAGCTCAGACAAGGTGAGCGGAATAATGAATCTTTATTTCGACCCAGGAGGGTCGAGGCGCAGTTGGTCTAGTACGCAGAGATGCAACAACCTTACAACACAAACACGCACATAAATAAACCTCATTCCCAAGCCGAAGATCCGGCAACTACTGGCAATGTTGGAATTGTAATGCTACAAGAGTACATACAAAGGAAGACATTTTAAAGAAAATATCCCTTTCTTCGTGGGTCTATGGTCAATTCAAGGAACGAACGGGAAACACCCGAGTTTTAAATGGCACACAGCGAGAGAGGGAGAGGGGACAATGCAAGTGATGAATCGACTCAAACGTCGCGGAGAGAAACAACTGGTCGCTTAGCTTTTTCTGTTTTTCTATATATTTTTTTTTATATCCGGTAAATTTTAGTGCAGCGGTGTTTGTGACGACTTGCCAGCGTTCCTCAAAAGTAGCTCGAGCAAAGCATTCAACCCAAACTTGGAGTGGAAGATATAAAAAATAAAAAATCTGGATTTTGCACAACAGAAAGTTTCACGGGCCAACTGCTTTAGTTACATTCGCGGTTCCGTCAGCTAACGAAATCCTCTCAGAGTTTAGTGATTTCATATTCAAGCACAGTTGTTTTTTTCTTCCAGGGATGTTGAGTTTCTAGTTTCGTGATGTGGCCTTTTAACTGACAAAAACGCCGAACCCTGGACAACTGAGCGTACAGTAAAATAACGCCGATTTCTAGACGATCTGAATGTAGAGCGTTTTCAAGTTAAACACACATGGATCATGGAGACCATACGCTTTCCTGCAAGACGCGAAAGTATGCAGGCCAGGTTTAGATTATGACACTTTCCTATGCTTTTTGGCCACATCGCGAACGATTAACTCGGCGACCTAACCCATGAACTATCCCCTCTTCAAGAAGAAATCGGCGATGGACCGAGTTCGGGACCTGAGACGATCGGGCACTCATTTACTTTTAATTCCATAAAAAAATAATAATAATAAAAAAATAAAGGGCTCCAAGGCATGTTGATTGCACTTACGTGGTGTGTATTTTTGTCCCAAGCAGCAGTAGCAAAGACTGTCACATTTTGTTTTCTGTCTCTGCGCGTCGAAGACATCAGAAGCGAAGAGAAAGACGACGATACACATCTATCTAATAAAGTAAATAAACAAACAAAAATAAACCGAAAAATTAAAAAAATAATAATTTGGCATTATTAACGTAAAACACTGGCGTCACTACTTAGTAGCCTCCTGTAGTGTCGTTTTCAAAATGGCGAACTTTTCGTTAATTACCGTCTCGGGTTTTCGTCTGCCGCCCTTTCTTTCTTTCTTTCTGGCTCCTTTTTGTTTTGTTTTTCGTTCTTTCCCTACCTTACCATCCAGCCGTGCCTCGCGGCGAATGGCGACGGACAACGCCGCCGCCGTCGACGCCAGTTTTGTTTTCCTTGTTTTTGCTTTGTATTGTTGTTCGCCAGTCGCCTCCTCCTCCCCTCCGCGCCACGGAGAGCGCCCCCTTTCCTCTCCGCTGCCTTCCCAAAAATCGAACTCTGCGACGCGCTCCTCGCCAAAGGAACGAGCGAAGAAACCGAAGAGAACCAAGACAAGCGCCGAGCCTAATCAGCGCAGCCTCGTTATCGCTGCAGACAGCGATAGCGCGCATCGTAATCAACCAGATAAAAGCCCGCCAGTGCACTCGAATACAGGCAGCACACGGCCGTATTTCAGAAGCCTCAGAGAGGAATTGAGTTCACGTAAAAAAAACACGCCGGTAACCATCAGCCGGCGTCTAGCAGCTGGTCGCACGAGCGGCCGAGCATTCAACGCGAACAAAGACTAGCGGCGTCCGCCATTTTGTTTTCCTTTCCCCTCCATCGCGTCCCTCCTCTCCCGCGACGGGTTCATTGGTTCGTGCCCTCCCCCTCTCGCGTCTATATATACACCCGACATGCCTATCTCTCCCTATCGGCGATGGCATCGTTTTGATAGCTGCCGCGCGTCGCGATAGATGGCGACACCTACCCCGACCCGCCTCCCAACTCCCCCGCAACGCGAAGTGGGGTCAAGACCACAGGGGTGCAAGTTTTTACGCTGCGCTACCGCGTTCCAATTTCATTTTTCACGAAGGACGCAAACTTTCTCGAGCCCGCCTGAAGTCTCCGAGTGCGAACGACGAATTCCCCAACGCGTTGTAGAGGCGCGCCGGAGGTCGGAGCGGCGTCGATTTTTAAATGAAACGTGGCCAGCATGCCAATCAGCGGGTTCGCTTCCCTCCCCCAGTAACGACACCGCATTACATTACCCGGCGCTTCGGCGGAAATAACTCCGTTTCGACACCGCTGGCGACGCCATATTATTAATCCAAACACGAGTGTTGCATTACACAATCGCTGGCCTCTACCGCCCAACACTTTCTAAATCCTGCAAAGCACCCTCAAAAGTAAAACAAAAAATATAAAAAAAAAAGTACGAAGGCAAATTATGGCGACTCCAATTAACTCCCAAAAAACAGATCAGCCCCCCTTTTTTCTTCATCTCGGTTCTGAAGTTTTTATCCCAAACTAACTTAACCGAATCACTCACGTTTTCTCGACATTACTTCGCAAAGCCCACATGTCTCAGACGTGATATACTTTTGTGTGTTTTTGTTTTTAATTTTTGTACGTTTTTAAACTGGCAAAGCTGACTGGACCCAGACCTCGCCAAGCGGTAGCAGTTCGGTTCAAAACGAAATATCAGCGTTCCTCCAAAATGACGGACGTAAACTCTGTTTACAGTGTTCGTCCGTGAACCCCGCCGCGGCGAAGGCCGCGCGTTCGCTTACCTCGACTGTCTCGGCGATCCTCGGCGGCTACCGGCATTCAGAACTGAAGGGTCAAGTCGCTTAGGCCTAGCGGCTGGCTCCGTTTATCCGAAAGGCCCGGATTGGATGATCCGCGCTCGGGCACGTTTTTCCGAGCCTTGACGCTACCAAACGCACGTCCAGACGTGTCGGCGACGCTTAGAATACGGCCACACACAAAATCAACGGCGTCGGAGACGCCTTTTCTTTTTCACGCACGCTTGCGGAGGCAGACCCACGGCCGAACTCACAAGACACCACGGATAGTTTTCACGTACTCGTCCGGCCGATTCGTCGGGTCAGTTGGGGAAACCCTTGCGACGCTCGGAACTGATGCGGCAGCTCCTGTCACGGAGCACACTTCCCGTCGCACGGACGCGCAAACTAGTAGAGTTTCACTGGTTGCTGATAGTTAGACGGCCCAAATCACCCGCTTCATTATTTCGGCTTCGAACGTCAGAAAAAACGAACAAACATGGCTGCCGCCCGACGGCGACAGAGGAGATTCTACAGAGGGAAAGGTTTTCCACTCCTCCCAGTCGCTTGTTCGCCTCGGCGCGGCTCGTTTTAGTTCTATTTTTTCTTTTCCCGTAGGGGGGGCGCATGTTTCGTCATTGGCATTTTTCTTGGTTGTGTTTTGTTGTTGGCGCGCCCGAGAGCGATCTCTAAGCCTTTTTAATTGGACTTCGCTAATCTCTCGGAAACTGTCCGCTCGTGGGATTCTGATCGGTCTGATTGGTCTGATTGGCTACTTAATCAGCACTGACTAATTATGATAGTTAAATTGTCGTGTTTTTTGTTTTGTTATTTCAAGTTTCCGCAGAGATGTGGAACACACACTGGGGTATCGCTCGCCCCGTTTGCGCTTGAAGATATTAAAACATTAAAAGAAAACTGCAAACAACAAATAAGCAAAAAAAAAAACACACACACACATTAAAACGCGTGAATCATTGTGTGCATTTTATCGGAAAAGACAAGACCCAAAATAGTGTAAGAAAATTTGTATACAATTTTGCACAAACTTCGATGTGTAGTATTTTTTATAACTATTCTCCTTTTTTTAATAAAAAAACAACAATGAATAATGTATAAAGTTAAACTTAAGAGTTCAAAACAATTTACAATATTTAAGTTTGCAACGCCTTACAATTGTTTACTTGAAAAATAGAACACAAATACTATGCAGAGACTGCTAGCTGTTGAAGACAAAACTAATGTCACCTACAGAGTTAATAAAACACCATCTTTCAAATAATAGAGTTCCATTCCTGGAAAAGATATGGCAAACTGTCCTATAGAAGAGATCCAACAAACAAGTCGTTTTGGTCTCCTCACAGCCACAAAATTAAGTTGCAATGAAATGTTATTGCAATTAAATCATTTATTCATATTCAACACAAAAAAACAAAAACATTTTTTTATATACAAGATTCTATTGACCATCCAAAAGACTGCACCAGTTCGTTGACTCACGAGATATTAAAAAAAAAAAAAGAAGAAAGAAAGGACCCTCATAAAAACGGGAGGTCCTAAGTAGCCCTGTGGCATAATATACATGCTTGACTGCCCTTACCTTTTCTTGCTAAATAAATTGCATACATTTAGCAACGAGTCCTAGATATAATCCATCGATTTAACGAGGTCACCTTCCACACAACCTAACCTAACCATGTGCACCTCATAAGAAAGATAATTGAGACTATCTATGCTCCCCAAAACTTCCCAGAAGAATGTCCTGCAATCATGCAAACGATAAAGGCACAACAAATAAAATTAGCATAAAAAACATTGGTGGTGTGACTAATGCCATGACATTTGACCTGCATGAGGATGACTGGGTCATCCTAATGCACAGTGCACAACTGATGGCAACCCTGATGATAAAGTTGACACAACTGCACATCAGGGTCTTAGACAAGCCTTTCCACTGCAGATGTCTGACAATGTTGTACAAAGATCCTGCACAACTCTGCAGAGGAGAGCCCTTCAAGACCCCAGTATTTTGACACTACTAATCCTCAAAATCTTCAAAAACCTGAAACTTTGAGGATCCAAGAGGTCCCAAATGTCTTCAAGGATCAGAATGTACTAAAGGTTTTAAAGGTCCAGACGGTACTTAAGGGCTTTTAAAAGCCTGAACGTAAGGAAGACTTCGAGGATTCAAAAAGGTCCCGAATATCTTCAAGATACTGAATGTCCAAAAGTCCTGAAGGTCCCAAAGGTCCTTAACGGCTCTTAAAAGTCTGAAGGTCCACAAAGTTTCTTGAGCACTCAGGCGGGAGTGAGCACGTATGACGGGTCCAACATGGGCAATATGGCTGCCACGCTAGACACCACTCCCAGCAGTCCTATTGTTCCAGGTTCGAGGGTCGCATGACCTAGACTGGAGTACGGAATCCAGAAGTCTGCCAGATTCTTCACCAAGTCCAGGAGCAGTGCCCTGTGCAGTCCGGCAACTCGGAGCAAAGTGAGACCGGAGTTCTTCCACGGCCGCGTGTGAGGTGGCGACAGCAGGAGAGGCGGAATGATTCGGCAGAGCTCGGCGATGTCGCGCGAGAGGGACGCCACAATGGCCACCAGCCAAAACTTGTTGCTGGTTCGGCTCCAAGATTCCCTGCAGAAAGGTGGCGCATCGACACAAATGAGACTTGGGGCCCCTAAAACAGCGATGACATGCTCGGACGACTCGCAAAAAGCAGGGGAGTAATCTGATACATCACAGTTCTCCCCAAATGTGTACCTCGCTGATAACGGCACAAGGGCACTAGTGTGTCCAGTCTTAGTTCAGCATACCTAGCATGAAGTAACTGAAAACATAGTACTTGCCGTGAAAGCTCAACAGAAAACCAAATAAACCTGACAGTAAATTTTTTTTTTTTTTCAAAAACGAAGTGTTAGCATTGTCAGGATCAGTGGCGTCAGGAGGGTCAGCGGCACCCGAGGCGGTAGCCCGCCGCGACCCCCCCCCACTATCGCGTGGCCTACCGCGACTCCCCCCCCCTCCCCGCTCTTGCGTGGCCTGACGCGACTCCCCCCCCCCCTCTCGTGGCACGCCGCGACACCCCCTTCCCCTTCCCCCCCCCCCCGCCCGCCCGCCCGCCCTCCGCCCTTCCTTCCTTCCTTCCTTCCTTCCTTCCTTCCTTCCTCCCCCCCCCCCCTTGTGACGCCACTGGTCAGGATTATCCAATACGTCCACAAATGTGCACTTGATAGTTGTTAGATGCACATACAGAAGGTGTTAATGATCATTGCTCTGGTATATGCTTTGCATGCTCGTGCCACCGAACTGTAAACCAGTGGTTTACGTTTGCTTGTTCTCACCTGAGTACGAAAGTGGTAGAACTTGCATAAAAATATGCACTTTTAATTTTTTTTTTTTTGTAATGTGTATCCTTACTCCCCTTTCTAATGCCCTTTGAACTGTAGGTACACGGTACTTAACTCTTTGATACTCTATCTACAATATTTACATTAGATGTGCGGGATCCATGAATGGCATCTGCGATCACAGAGAGCTTATTATATCCCGCCGATCGTTCCGTCTCTCGAGCTCCTAGGCTGGTCCTGCCGCACGCGCCTGTCCTTCTTGCCTTCTATGCGCACCGTGCAAATGGGTCCCTACAGAACCTTGAGGCTACTGAAAAATGTATGCTCGCAATCCTGTGAAACACTACGGGTATTGCAGCTTTCCCAAGAATAAATCTGCAAGCTTTCTTGGGGGCAGGGGCCTGTCAAGCTGCAACTGCAGCTTTTTCCCTGCTCTCCACACTCCTTTGGAGTGAAAATAAACGATTATATTATATTATAGAAACGGTCGCTTCTAACATCATGCAAACAATTCCATGCCTATGGCAAAAAAAGAAGAAAAAAAATTCATAAAAAGTATAAAACTTCTGTAGATGAAAAGTGGGCCAGGAATAGCCAACAGATAGCACCAGTGAGTCTGTTGGAAATCAAAACAGGGCAAATGTAGGAGGTGTTTACTTTTAAATCAAACAGACTTTTAAAAAAGTGGCATGATTCATGAATACACTTTTCACTTCATATTTGTTGGGCTTGGTGAACATGAAGTGCGTAGATAACCATCCCAATCAGTTGGCTAATTAGCTAAAGTGTGTTCATGAACTTTTTAATCGACACTCTGTTGGGTAATGTTGCAATTACAATTTTAAAGGCAGTCATTACAAGATGCTAAACCAACTATAATACCATTTGCGAAAACGCAACGGGCCTCAAAGCATTTATCTACAATTTTTCGCGTTTCTGTCACCTGATCTTAAAACGGGATGCCGAAGAAGCATTACAAACCTTGCCCACAATGACCCCAAGAAAACCGACACGCTTGGGATGGGCAACGAGTCGTTACCTTGGCAACATGCCGTAGGTGAGAGAACTGACGTCACACTGCCGCGACAACTTTACAAGGCTACTCTGGCCACTGTGAGTCGAAAAGACCAGGTTAGGGCACCGTTCTGGCAACTGTGGGCACACCTTAACAAGTGGCACAAGCTACCATCCGTTATAAAGGGTGGAACCGTTAATACCCATCCATCCATTTGAACCATCCAGGCTTTTGGCTATTAAGGCTAATCCACACATATTTGGGAATGTCTCTATTTTTTTTCCCTCACTAATTTGACGTTTTTTTGGTGTACAAGAAAAAAAAATTGCCGTTTATCGGGGTTCACATTTTAGAAAACAGGACACAAGCGTGGGACTCCCCAACCTGCAGAAAACACGCGTGTGGCAAAAATGCTTAGAAAAGGCCGGAGTACTGGTAAGGGAAGGAAAGGAGACAAAGAGTATGGTTCTCGAAGAAAGCAGCAGCCTCGCAGACAGTCCAGTGCCGGATGTGCCATCGGTCAATGCAAAATAAAGCTGTCGTGGCAGGTTAATCCGACACACAGAGGAAGACCGAAATAGATGGTGCGTTGGTTGTGCGCCCCCACCATTAGCACTGCCGGCTTGGGACACGAGCAGCAGAACGACTACCAATCTCAACGGTGACAGACACTTCCGCCCGTCGGAAGAAACGAGTTATCCCACACTGTAAACAAAAATTTTTCCCGCAAAGCGTGAAATATATATATATTTTTTATTCAAGGACGTTTTTACATGGAGGTTATTTATTTTGATGAAACGGACTCGGGGTTATTCCAGGGGGTTTACTGATATTTACCGAATACACGAAATTCTAGTCTAAGCAACCGTCTCTCGTACATAACGCAAAGACGTCGTTCCTCAAATACTGCAGGATCTTCAATCTAGTTGTACTCAAAAGAAAAGGGTTCAAGGCCAACCTGAAAGATGGCACGAGTGTGTTGTCTCGTCGTAGGCGGTCAGGGGCAGGTATGCACTCGGTTCCGCTTAAACACCAACGTGTGAACCAGCTTTAACGGCCGAGCCGCACAGAGCGGCGGTAAGACGATGGTGCCCAGAGGCTATACTTAGCTAACACATATAGACGCCACCGATGACTCTCTTCGAAGGAATTGCTTTGCAGGTTCAGAAATACAGCCCCGGTGCAACCAAGTGAGGTTGTCAGTAGCTCAATAGCATCCAGAGACGTCTGCAAGCAACTACGTTTCAAAAGCTAGTCTGGCCACCGTGGGTGGGAAAAGCTCTGTTCGAGCATCGCTCCGGCAACTGACGGGCACGCCTTGGCAAAGCTTGGTCATCGGAAGATCTGCGGACGGTAGGAGCGAGACGGCAACACTGGGAGGCCGTACTTTGCAAACGTGTCTAGATGCCACCGACAACCCGCTTTGAGGGAATCACCTTCGCAGGTTGAGGAGTCCGGCTTGGTGCAACCACACGAGGTTGTCCGAGAGGATGTAGAGGGCGTTGCCGAGCCGGGCGAGGGTCAGGCTCAGCCGGTACGTCAGGTCGGGGAGCCCTACCATGCGGGTGGCGCCGTGGAGAGAGTCCAGAAACCGGCCCAGCCGGAGTACTGCGCAAGGTCAATCAATGGATTGAAGGCTGTTTTTGCGGTAAATTTTCTGCCCAGGGAAATGTGCTTATGGGGTGGACTGTGCAAGAGACAGCAAATTGCAATGCTAAGATTGGACACGTTGAATGCAATAGTAAACATACTGAACACACAATGATTGAACACTGATCACCCTTGCATGCGTTGGGAATGTATACCTCGGCACCATGAAGATTAGGCTTACTTTTAGCGGTTGATCTGTAATTCCTAAGGCATTCTACGGCAGCGTGCATCACGAGCAGCGTGAAGAGCATTTACCGAGACCCATCCAAAGTCAAAAGAAGTACTTTGAAAATTTTGATGTGGAAAGAGAATATGGCAAGTTTTGCAATTGAAATATGTACTCTCAACAAAACATCCAATATGAGTAACCTTCATGCCCAACACTAGAGTCTCTTTATTCTCAATTTTTTTAGCATTCTCTTCCCACGGCCAGTTGTAATTTTTTGCTCCTCCAAGTACCTTGTCAAAGGCTATCTATAAAAAACGTCACTTCTGGTTCTCACTGTTCAAGCTTTGCTTCAATAATACACACTATCGGGAACAAATGGCATAGTGTGTAGCCTTTGATACATGCTGTGCTACCTAAAGGCACCCAGGAACTGATAACACTGCAAAGTGGGTGGGGGCTGCGAGGGTGTGCATCCTATGCAGGATGCACACCCATGCAGCTCTTTCTGCCCTGCTGGGTTATCAGTTCCTAAGTGCTTCTAGGTAGGGCATCGTTTATCTAACACCCCATGCTCTGCGGTTCGCATTTCATTTGTGCGCGATAGCACATCTTATAACACGCGTGTAACTTAACTTCACATACATTGTTGATTACAGTAAGTGCGACTACATGCTCACTAAATGTGAAGGAGATTATATGGCTACCGTAAAATTCCGAGAGATGCCCCACTCCCGAAAGGTGGCCCACCCCTACGTTTTGCTTGATTTTATATATTTTTTTAAACACCGAAAGATAGCCCACTTCTAGTAATAGTAGTGCTGGGATCCATGATGGCCTTGGCGCGTAAATGCGGCTAGTTAGCTACGGCAGGATATACCCGATCATTGCACTGGGAAACAGTCATCTTTACTTTGTTGCCCCTCGCCACGATAACAAGCTTGGAAGGGAAGCATGACCTAAAAATATAATGGTTTCAACTTTTCTTGATTGTACACCGAAAGTTAGCCCACCACATATTTTCACCAGATTTTCTCTTGATTTTAGGTGGGCTATCTCTTGGGATTTTACGGTAAGTGCAACCTAACAGACACCAGAACTTCTCGTTAAGCCTGAAGCAAACGGGGCTCGAGTTACAGTGTGTGTTTTGCGTCTTGTGTTATTTCATTGAATGAAAGACCAAGAAAGATTAGTTTGAAACGGGCATGGCAAGTTTTGGTTTAAGGGAGGACAAAGTTTCAAAGCAAACCGCACCAGTGGTAAGTAGCCCACACACTGTCTCAGCACAAAGTTTGTCGTGATTTGTTACATAACGAGAGATGTTTTAACTGGCACAACTATCATTTCTGCAAATGAAGTTGCTCGACTTCCGAGCATGTGGGCAAGACTTGAAAACCTCGCCACATTGTCCTAGCATTACAAGCTGTCAACCATATCAGATGTGGCCTAATAAACAATGCTTCTGGCACCAAGCCAAGACAACAAACTATGAAGGCTGCTTCTGACGCAAAAAAAGAGAAAACAAGGACAATCTTCCTCCTGCCCTACTTGTGCAAGCTTGCCATATGATAGCGGCACCGTCTGACAACGTCTGATAACCGTGCCATCTGATAAGAAATTGAGAAGTAATATAGAACAAGGAATCTCTGTCGAGAGGAATTCATACTGGCTCGAAGAAAGGCCACCCTTTTGATGAATGCAGCCCATGCGTTTCCTTTCCCATAAAGCACACGAATGCGGATTGCTGGGACTTACGAAAGAATTTCAGCAAATGATTAAATGCAGATAATGTTTGGAGTGAAAAACGCGGCCTGTGCGAGAACGATGGTCTCATGTTAACAGGCTCGGGTTCTCAGTATATGTTCCATCTTCGACTGATTCGTCTTTGATTCATGTCTTGTCATCTGCAGGTCTGCACCCATAACACCAATGACTGGTCCTCTGCAAGCATCTGCCTTGTGAAGAAGCCTATATGAGTGGGATTTTTTGCGAATAAAGGTTTGGTGCCTGTAACATGCCCCTCTGACTGACATATATTTCATCCCATACCTCTCCCATGCATTAGAGTCTCCAGCAACAAATTACATCCAAGGAGCTCTTGAGGGAACAGCTCAGAACCTGGCAACTCTGGTGGCAGGCCGTAGAAGCAATGGTGCAGCATCTGGAGGGACGGGCATCAGCGAAGCTGGTGTCGCGACACCCCAACCCGTGGTTGCTCAACGTTCAGCCGGCTGGTCAGCTGCAGAATGGGCTACAGCTGTTTGCCGTAGTATCTCCAAAGCCATTACCACTATCACTGATATCCGAGACTCAATTGTGACATCACCAGGTGGAAATTGAGTGGACACAGGAAAGTGGTGAGTACGTCGGTCAGAGACAGGTTACAGGTAGTGGGCACAGTGAGTATCCACATCGGAGCAAAGAAACTTGCGACTCCTTCCACTTGACGGCAAAAGCTAAAGCTGCGTAACTCCACAGTTTCGGTGTCGGGCACTCAAGCACGGAGTACAGAGCACGGTGTCGAGCTTTTGTGCACGGAGCAAGGAAGAAAAGTGCACGGAGCAGTCACAAGAGCGAAGTATGATGTCGTTTTGAAATGTTGAAGTACACCCGACAAAGGAGAAACACAAACGGAATGGTCGGAGATTTGTCGTCCACTGTCCGTGCCTCTACTTTACGTCGGCCGAAAACAGAAGAGCCACCCTGCCATACCTTAGCTAAACTTGGTGAGCAGTTGTACGCCAGAGCAAGCACGAACAAAGATTTGTATAAAACGACACTTTAGGAAGCCTGCATTGCAGCTGTGCAGCTGCAGCACAAGACAGAACGCAATGTTTCGCACGCAGCTAAAATTTGCAACATCGGGGCTGCGCATGTCCCGTGCCCACCGCGTGACGTCACTGAAAAAAAAACAAAAAAACGTCTTTAAACACCACCAAGACTGACTACCACTTACATCGTCGACCAGAGCTGAACAGTACCTCCAGGTTCTGGAGTCGCGCAACCGTATCCCTGCGACACGACGTTTTCTGTAACCAATACCAGACGAAGCGACTGCTGTACTGGAACAGCCTGCAAAAGAGAACAGCGCGCACTTCTTGGCAAGACAGTTCCGGTCTATCGTGGCACCGAGTACACCAATACGATGCCTGAACTGTTCAATCAATCAGTTCAATCCACTCCCCTGTCCGTTTCAATCCGGGTGAGCATCGTACCCGCGTGCGGTCGTGTATCACACTACCGCGTGATGCACGATACCCCAAGCTAGGAGTGGTACCGGTGGTACTGCGACGGCTAAATTTCCCGTCTACAGCGGAGAGCCCAGACACCCGCTGGGGGCTGTCTGGCTTCCCGCTGTGTGAACACACACACAGAACACAATTCCCAGCCACTCACCTGAACAGTCTGTCACGGCCGGCAGTTTGGCCATTGAACCTGGCGACCTCGGCGAGAAAATCGCGCATGCCGTGAGTGTCCATGGTCTTGAGATGAGGAAGCTTTTAAAGACCAACGAGGAAGTTCTTGTTGCTCGGCTACCTTGGCGCCGATTTAACGCTCGACTCACATTTATCGCTGGGCAGGGCACGCCGTTCGACCTCTATGCATCGTGATAAGCACGATGCAGCGAGTTCCGTCCACTGTCAGTATTACGAGATCGGTGGGCGTACCGTCTACGGCGTCAACAGAACCGCGGAATACACAGCGAACGCGGATTTACCAACACCCGGCGGGATTTACGCCAGAAAAGCTGCGCATTCAACCTACTTCGCAAGTTGCTGCCCTTTCGATTTGGGCAGAGTGGGCTCGATTTACGCTTTCGGAAGGGCACGCTTGGAGCGCTAGTCTACACTGGCGCGAGTTCCAGTTTTGTTTAAAACTTTCCTAGCTTTCCTCTTGGCTTTCCTAAAAAGAAAACTTCACATTTTCATTTGATATTCTTGCAAAACTTCAGTGAGGGTTCTTTAAATATATATATATATAGACTAAGAAACTAAATAAAAACAAAACCCGCAAATTTTGGGGTTGAATTTTTTGTTTTTGTTTAACTACAACAGATGTTTAGTCAAGCTCTTTCAACGGCAAATCCCGCTCAGATAAATATTTTAGGTGGATGTTAATTCTGATACTCTGATACAAAACATGTATGTAGCCAGCTAATGTTTATTAAAAAAAAAAATCGCTGGAAAAAAACAAAACAATAATACTCAAAGTGGGTGTGGTAACACGCGTCGCCTAACGTCGGAAAGTCGACGTGGCAGCAAAATCCTGCATAAATTTGAAGGTTGTTGTGGCATGGGGTGGTGTTGCCACAGCGACGAACGGCGTCGCATTTGAATGCAAAACAACGGGGTGGACGTTTTGGTTTGCTGACAGCGGCGAAAAGAAGGTGCGTGTGTATTTCAGACGTCTTGCCGTTCTCTGGTGCTTTGGCGATCGTTTCTGAGACGGTGGGGGGCACATACCCGGCTAAAAAAGATGAGCGAGCCGATTTCACCGGCGACGTTTGGCGTACTCGAACGCTACCACCGTCGTGTACAAAACCAGATACTGAAACTGAAGGAGCAGGAAGACTGGAAATGCTACTGCGTCGAACACAAGATACCCGTCCAGTGTGCGGACCAACCAACCGGCACAAAGAAAACGGCGATTCGGAAGACGGCGCAACCTCAAAAGAAGGCGCCTTCCAGAATCTGCCGAAAAACCACCGCAAGTTCACCAGCGTACAGCGTGAAAAGTCTGGCGGAACAACTGAAAGTCTATTACAATCAACTAGAGAAGTTGAGTGCTGACTATTGCGTAGATGATGCCAAGAAAGCAGCTACGCAAGGTTCGGGTGTTGACAACGCGAAACCGAATCTGGTGGACGTTGGTACATCACCGATTGACGATGCAAATTGGGAACTCGAGGGGAACGAAGGAATCCTTGACAAGACATTCAGGGTAATGCTTAATTCCGATCCAAACGAACGGTTTTGCGTCGTCAAGAAGGAAAGGGTTTTCAGGTCTCCCGACACCCATCGCTGGCAAGCTAGTCTAGTCCTATCGCAGCAAGACCAGGCCAAGGTCACATCCAAGTCAGAAGCACAGGAGTGCGATGCTCCTGAGCAGAAACAAGAATTGGCTGCGAGATTTCTGGATAGTACAACTCAGTGTTGCGACGAAGCTCCAGGATCCACACCCCCGATCGCATTGGACGTGCCCGATGGCCTAGAGGTCGACATCGAACGCTACAAGACAGCGGTTGGGTCTCAGATGAGGTGGAAGAAAACTTTCTCGGAACTGAAGGATGTGAAAAATCCCTGGACGTTTATTGAGAACGCGAGCAACGACATCTTAGAGGGTGCCATGGAAAGGGTTCTTCTGGAACTTGAAGAGATCTTCGGTTGCGTTGTCGATGAACTTCTGGAACAGGAATTTCTGGAACCCCTGGCGTGATGGATGTGCCTCCTTCATCTAAAAAGAGAATTGATGGACAGAATTATAAAACTAACCGTTTTAAAAGGGGTTACATTAAACCGCCAGAACCCCCATTTGTGTGTCTATCCGTTTTGCTAGCATACTGGGCCAGGGGCGGACGCAGGTATTTCTTGAGGGAGGGGTCAGGTGTTGGTCAGCGTAGCATATGTTTAAGACCCCCCCCCCCCGCTTTCCCGTTTCCACGCCCTAAATTTTTTCAGATGCAGAATTCAAAAGGGGGTCAGGACATCCGGACCCCCCTCTGAATCCGCCCCTGTACTGGGCCAGGTACTGGAGTAGTCATATTTTTTATTTATAGGTTTGGCGAAGTCTTCTTCCTCTTAGCGTTCTCACCACTAATGAGCCATATAAATATTCCCGGCGAATATATATATTAAGCCTGAATAGCGCCCATGACCGGGAATGGGTCGCATTTTCCCATACAAATTTTCAGAAAATCTCGTAACTTTTTTATGAGATAACGGTTTCTGAAACGTTATGGAGTTTTCGTCTATCGTCTTTCCACCACCCCTACGCCCTCCGGAACGAAGACGCCACTACTGCGCATGCGCGGCGCTAGCCTTGCCTGCAGAGTCCCGGATATCGTAGCGGGTTGCGGAGAACGTTGCGGCACAGCGGAAACGATCTACGAAAACTCCCTCTTGTCATCTGGTGCGGACCGATAGCGCTACATTCGTGCGGAGATTGGGCGTTCGGCGAAACGTATGCGTTACGTTTCTCGTAAAAGGACTCCTTTTTTTTTTTCTGGGTCGATCACGTGTTGTTTGCGCTAAAAATACCGTTGCTGATGATCTTCGACCAATTTCGGGCTTTCAAAATTGAGAAATGCAATATGATTCATTATGCCGTGCTCTCTCGTTAGCCATTCATAGAATTGCTAACGAGCTCCATTGTTAGACATTCCATAATGGATCACCCAAATAATAACAAACTCCGTTTACTCCCTGCAACTCAGACCTGACTTCCTAAATTCTCCCAGCCAATTACACGCGACGTGAGTTACGACTTATGCGTGCAAACGATTAACCTCGAACCCGAATGAAAACTAGCTTCGTGTAATACCTCGACAAGAAAAACACAGCGAGGCTTAACATAAATTCAATCAGTAGTCGATAAGGCAACCAGTGGGCACAATATATGGCTATTGTTCGTCGACGACAAAGTTAACGCAGATTTCACTTTCCGACTGACCACGGCTTGCCACGGCTCGCTGTCCTGTTCAAACAAAAAAACGGAGAGGGAGTCCAGCTTTTTTGACGGAGCGCTGAAACGTTCAGTGACTACGGCGCCAGTTTGCATACACGGTACACCTCGAGGTGGCGTCGCGCATTCGTGTCGCGCCTTTTTCTCTGGTACTGGCTGTGGCGACGGTTGTGAGAGTGCACGTCTTCCAGGTCCGATTTAGTGAGCGGCGCTATTTACGACGCACACCTGTGGACTTCGGCAAACAGCGGCGGTCCTCGTTGCTGGCTCCAACGGCTACTGGAATTACGAACACCAGGCCGACGACTGCCACGCGTACCAGGCAGTGACGTAGCGTACCAGGCAGTGACGGTGGGAGGGGGGGCTGAGGTGGCTGGGATGTCCACGATTTGCGGTGCGGAGAGGGGGAGGGGGGGGGGGTCAAAATGCATGTGTATTATAGGGTCGGCTGGATTTCGGGGGAGGGGGGGGGAGGCTTGAAGCCTGCTAAGCCCCCCCTGGCTACGCCCCTGGTACCAGGTGCTACACACTTATGACACTCCCGATCAGCGAATTCTGGTTAGGATGTACGTTGACATTGCCTACAACTTCGACAACCGGAACTCCCGGTGTCGTCATCAACCACAGAAACGGACCTAATGTGTATGCATGTTTCCCAAGAGACTACTACATATTTGAAGCAGTTACACCCGATAACTTCCTCAACGTTATTCAAAGGAAGAAAACCCCCGGGGGAAGGGGGGGGGGGAGTGATTAATAGCGGACTCGACGACCAGATTTTAATGTTGTTTATTTCCTCGTTTCTAGGTTTCAAAAATTTCGTCTATTTCCAGAAAGACAATAACTCTTTACAGATGCTCTTCCGGGTGCCCTCAAGGATATGAAGGCACAGGAAAGTTTACAAAGATGGTGTTTTACATGGAAGCCCTCAGGCTCGATGTTTCAAGATCTGCCACCGGATGACATCAACGTGTACGCCATGACGTCTGCAAATTCGGTCGAGTGCTCCAGTACCCGTCATTATGACGAATACAGGGAAAGTTATACGGGCAATCTTTTTAGTGTCACTGTTATCATAATGCCACTGTTATCACAATGCCACTGTTATCACTGTTTTGTCAATAGCACTTTTATGTGCTTTGATACCGCTATCCCGGAACACTGTGATCCCATGCCTCTAGATCTTTATCTGTTTCCACCCATTGCGGGAAAACAGTATCACCTGTTACTTTCGTATTGTTCGAACGTATCAAGCCCTCATACATGTCGAGGTTGTCAACGATGTCATCATGTTTCATCGGTGCACAGGTTATCACAGTTCTTCTGCTCATCCATTCGACGTTTCTTGCTATTTCTCAAACCTCAAAGACGCCCGATGTCCTTCGATAGATACTTAAAGCAGAAAACGGCGCGCAGCTTAACGTAACAAAACTATGGACGGTGTTAGTATACTATAGGGTCAACCCGCTGGGACAACTACCGTTATCAAGCAAGCGTGTGCCATGCATACCAAACGCTCCACAGTCATGGCGTCCAGAACGAGCGCATCGTGGTCCTCATGTTCGACGACATCGCCTACAGCGCCAACAACCCGACGCCGGGAGTAACTCAACTATACCCAACGGCCCCAACGTCTATCCAGGCGTACCGAAGGACTACACGGACAGCACGGTGAGCGCTAAGATCTTCTTCAACGTGCTTCGAGGCCAGAAGCCAACCTATGGCAGTGGCAAAGTGCTCGCCAACGGACCAGACGACCCCGTCTTTGTCTACTTCGTCGGAGACGGTGAGAAATACGCGATACAGTTTCAGGATGACGCGATATACGCGCACGATCTAGTCAACTTCCTCGTGGAACTGAAGGCTTACCGGAAGTTTTCCAAGATGGTCTTCTACCTGGACCAGTGGCGTCACGAGGGTCAGCGGCACCCGGGACGGTAGCCTGCCGCGACACCCCCTTTCGCGTAGCCCCGCGACCCCCCCCCCCCCGCGCTTTCGCATAGCCCGCCGCGATTCCCCCCCCCCCCCCCGCTCTCGTGGCCCGCCGTGACACCCCCTGAGCGCTGCACCCAGGGCGGTCCGCCCCCCCCCCCCCCGCCCCCTTGCGACGCCACTGACGTCTGGACATTTGCAATGCTGGCTCCATGTTTGAATTTCTGCTGCCTGAGAATTCGGATGTTTACGCCCTGACCGCCACCGACTCTGACGGTGTCTCCAGTGCCTGCTATTTCGACCCGGGCAGACTGACATCCCTGGGTAACCGCTTCAGCGTGAGTTGGATGGAAGACTCTGATAGAGAGGGCCATAGTCGACAGACACTGCTGGGACAGTTCAAAGTTGTGAAGAGGTTTACAAGGAGTGTCGTCTCGCGATATGGAAACTTAGGATTTGAAAACTCAACGTTGAGTGAGTTTCAGGGCCCCGGACTGGCTGTTCAGGGGTACCTAAAGGGGGCCACGGGGCTGGTCGACATTGAAGACGTCCTATTGTTTATATTGTCGAAAAAAAAAAGAAAAAAAAACTCGATAAAGCTATGACCGGATTTAAAACTCCTGCTACGATTGGAGATTAGGAGTTTTACGCAGAAAAGGGCCTTCTTGGAAACCAAAGTTTTCGAAATCGCAAACTTCATTGCTGGCGGCAATATATCCGCTGCCGATTTCCCCATCAAAGAGAAGCTCCGGCTGTCTAAGTTTGAGTGCTGCAAGCAAGCTGTCAGACTTTTTGACTTCTTCTGTTTGAAATTAATTGAAAATCCCTACGCCTTCAGGCACCTTCGGATCTTTGTTAATCTTTGTCAAGCCGAATTTTCTTTCGGTGAGATTTTTTAAGCCATGGACACAATATGTACCCATGAAAAAGTGTCCGACATTCGATGATGCAAACCGTGATTGCGTGTTGGTTTTTATATAGGACTTTGCTGATATGTTGCCTTCAAATATATGCAGTGCGACTACAGTCACTTGTGCGACCATGGTAATAAATCGAATATAAACACGGGCGTTCTGTTGGTACGTGATAAAAATCGCTGACATATGTCTACACTAAAAAAAAAAACACTTCGATTTTTTTTTTAAGTTTTAAAGTTATGGTGTGGGGGGGTAGGCTTATTCGTTATAAGTGGAATCAAGACGTCGTTATCGGGCATCTTCTGCAAATGTTTGTCTCCAGTTTACGAATGCAGCATCTAAGCTCTCTCTCTTTCTCTTTATTACTATATCTTTTTCTAACTCCAAATAAGAAAGATTGAAATGGGAGTAGTGTTCTCGAAATATGCTTACCACTACAGCAGATACTTTCAAGTTTCAAATTGTATATTTTATTTGGCATAAGAGAGACTGATTTATATAATGCTCATATTTAGTTTTTTTTTTTTTGCTTTGGTAAGCTATGTTACGTGTGTGTAAACTACGTTGTTTATGTACCCCCCCCCTCTTTTTTTTGAGAACATTCCCGAAGGATTTTTCGCTCAAATTAACAGATGGATAAATACATGCTTGCACCGCTCCATACATTTTCGTACGAAATACTCCAAGGATGCACGGAGCACGGGTCTCGAGCATTTCCTGCGGTGGTGTTCTTTCTCGGCAGGAGCAACATACGCAGCTACACATTTCGATATGGAGCGCGCGCTTCAGCCTAGCACCGATCATTGACCACTGATATTTTTTCTTCGACGTGGCACATCACATTTCAGCCTGCGCGTGCAAAGCTTCGACATACAACCAACAGAACCATCAGGTAGGACGGCTGCTAAACGCGTCTCCAGAATTAAGATGCAGTCGCCATCGCCAGACCGGGTTAACTCTTTTGCGGATGCACCCCGCTATCATCGGGATGACCCTGGTCAGGACACATCGCAGGAACCTCCGCGAGGTCACCAACGGGACATCATCCAAAACAGCCCCAGCACCCAGAAGAGCCGAGTCATCTCCAGCCGGGTCTTCCTCCAACCCGGAGCCACTCAAGACAATCGAGATGACAGTAGCTCAGAAGACACCGATCAGGGCAGCCGTGAGGGCCGCAGTGAAGCAGCAGAACACATGGAAGAAGGTTCAGGGACGGTGCCAGCCGCCGGCATCCCTTGTCGACTCTGTTCAGATGGCCTCAACGCCGATGAACCAGTGTTCCGCTGCCCTTGCCGATGCCCCGACGTCTTCATCCACCGTTCCTGTCTTGAAGACTGGCTGCGCAGAAGTCCCGAAGCCTCCTGCCCCACATGCGGGGCAGCGTACCCTGTACGCCGAAGGACAAAGGCGCTGTGGAGATGGCTTTGGGAGAAGGACTCGAGGATGGATGCTGTGGTATTCTTGGCTAACGTCGTCTTCAGTATGGGCAACGTCGGTGTCCTCTGCATGGCCTGGCTCTACGTCTTGTTCGAGTACAAGTCCACCTCCAGGTTATCTGCGGCTGCTCTGGCCTCGGCTCTTCTGGCTCTTTCGCTGTTTTGGGTGGCGTTTGGGTTCGTCCGCTTTCACGTGCTGTTCAAGACGTACACTATCTGGAGAAGGTTGAACACGACGCTCAAGGTACGGCTTGCGGAAAAGACTGTTGACATCCCCGCTTGATCAGTTCTGAGGCGTGAGGTGGTTTGAAGTTAGTTCCAAAGCACAAGGTCAGCGGCAAATAATACTTTTTTTTCTGTGTTTCTTTTTTGTTTGTTTTTTGCAGTTGAGTTTAGAAGGTATTACGTTAACTGTGTTCTGGAATTGTGTCGCGGTCTTTGGACGACAGCAACCGTGTGTTTTGAGGGTAACCAATAAAGGAACAAAGCTCCGACGTGATGTTGACTTCATCTTTGCGTCTCGATATATTGTCGCGTGTCTAATGACAGAAGTCCGATGTTACATACAAACTCGAGCACATAGAACCAGGACGGTTTATCATTTTCACCATCACGATATTAATACTAGGAAGTGGAAGTTAGCACCGTCTAAATGAGACTTAATTTAAGGCGTGCATACAGAATGGCCGCAACGTTCAAGCGCCGTGCGGTCGACTGACAAGAACAATTCTACGCTCCATGCTTTTAGACTGAAGCTTAGCGAAGTTTACAGAGGGAAATCATGCACTTCGAAGATGCAGCGTGGATTTTGTCGAGGGGTTTTAAAGGGCGCCGGTTCTGCAAGCTTTCTCGATCAGTAGGCTCATGCTGCTAGCCTTGCCTGCTTCCTTTTTGAGTCGAGTAGATCCCTGGGGCGGCTTGCTAAAACAACGTCTCAGCTAAGACCGCGTGTGAAAGAAAACACTGTCAAAGCTAGCGTACGGAGTGGCACGTGGGGTCGAGCCTCGAGCGCTGGAGCGCTCCATGCTTGGTATGCTCTCTTTCAGCTAAATGCCGATCTACGGCCGCTCTATTCTGAAGTGCATGGTGGCCGAGCAACACCTTGAATTCTTTGCCACATGGCATACGAAGCCCAAATGACCCGCGATGGAGTTGCTGCGCCATTTGCTCCAAATTGCTCCACGAACGAGTGTGCTACATCTGGCGCCAAAATGGCACTTTTGCTAGGAATTGAGCCGCACCTACGCCAAGTAGGCTTCAACGAAGAAAAGAAAAAATATTGATCGACACTGACGCTCAGAGAAGTAGGCGGAAAGAGAAATGGTACAAATATGTACATATTTCACAGCGTCTCCACTTACCGCAGTGTTGGGTAAAGTACATCTAAATGTACTTCAAGTAAAGTACAAAATAAATGAGACGTGATGTACTTTAAGTAAAGTATTAAGTACACTGGTGCAACAAACTTGAAGTAAAGTACTATAAATACAATGTACTTTCAAAGTAACGTACAAGTACTTTAACGCAATCTTTCATGATGCCCTTTCATTCCCCTATACAGTGATTTTTTAACTGGTATGCATTGCCCAGGGCAGGCACGTAGCCAGGATTTTGTTTGGGGGGCGGGGGGGGGGGGCGCCCATGACAAAATGCTGTATGAGGGGAGGGGAGAGGAGGTCCAGCGAAATGGAAAATTTTGGAAGGGGGGGGGGCACATGCCCCCCCCCCCCTGGCTACGTGCCTGGCCCAGGGGTAATCAGGGGTGCATGACCTATATCTTCAAAAACAGCGGCGAATATTTGATAAAGACAAGTGGCCACAGAGTAGTTATTTTCTGGAATGGAGCCGAATTCAGAAGTCCGTCTTCTGAATTTGGCGCCCCTAACACTGGATTGTTGCACCCAAGGGGGTTAAATGTACTAGGAGAGAGCATGACGTCAGCCCCATAGCTTCCGCAAGCAATCCTCTCAGAAAAGTGTCCTCTCGATAATGAAAATTAAAGAATGGGAGAATAGTACCCTTAAAAATCCCCCCCCTGAAAAAAAAAAAAGAAAAAACAAAACGGAGTTCTGTATCCGCCCTTGCACCAGCCTAACAACAAGAGTGAACGGCCTGCATTTTAAGCTTATGATCACAATGCAGTTAATGCAAAGGTACGTGCAAGCGAGCTGGACAAGAATGACGATAATATTCCCCGGAGAAGGGGAACAAGGGGGACAAAGGACATAAACAAATCTCCAAACACAGCTAGGTGATTGGTGCGCGGCCGAAAAAATCCGCGTGGTCCTCTTTTCTTGTTCCCCCTCTTGTTCACCTTCTCCAGGATTATTATCGTCATTCTGGTCCAGCTCGCTTGCACCTTTGTATTAATTGCATTATCATCATAACCTTAAAAATGCAGGCCGTTTACCCTTGTTGGTGTTAAACTGGTGGCAGCTGATAAAACCCGTTTGCTCTACTGACGTCTAACTCCTAGTTAGCTTAGTTGGTAGAGCGCTCCACTGGAAATGGAGAGGTCCCTGGTTCGATACCAACACCAGGTGGATTTTGTCGGTCACGCACCAGTCACCTAGATGTGTTTGGAGATTTGTGTTTGTCCTTTGTCCCCCTTCTTCCCCTTCTCCAGGGATTATTATTGCTCTTCTTGTCCAGCTCGCTTGCACCTTTGCATTAATTGCATTATAATCATGTGCTTCATGTTGCGTGAGTTCGGCAGCCTGCCGTAACACCATCGAAAGCAACAGGCTGTTGCAAAAAGTAGAGACGAGCACACTGGCACTGTACGTACCTACTAATGCCCGAGTGTACATACCAATGCCCGAACTTACCTTAGCTCGCAGTCTCTCGTGAAGTAACCACTAATGATTGCAAGCCCGCCAAGTTCGCGTACACACTGCACGTGCTTTAGGCTTGTTGGTGTTGCTTGTTTGTGTTTGTCGATTTAGTGGGATTATACTCCATCTCACAAACATCTGCAGTGCAGACATAGGCATGGACACGGGCGCGTGGCTGTGCCGCACGAACAAAAACAATCTGCTGAGCTAGGCTTACGCAGCTGTGCCTTTGTCTTTGTTGCAAACATATGCGAGATGACAGTTGCAAGCATGGCCCTTCACAGGTGCTCTGCTTGCAATCGTTTTGGTGGCGTCCTCCTATGGTTCCCACTCCTGACGTCATTATTTTGCGAACAACAAGTTTGATAGAGTTTGTGATTAGCATGGTGGAAGCTTGAAATCATTGCGCTCTGAAACGAACACTGCCAACACCATCAAAATTGAAGAACTTATAGATTACTATTATTTTCGTCAACACAGGACGCCATATTTGTGGGTGCTCTTTAGAGCGCATGCTCAGAGTGAGCTCCCATTAATAGGCTGCTAAGACCGGCAATCTCGATGGTGCTGAATGCACGCGACGAAAGAACTGTGGAAGCTCGGCGTCAGCACGCGCTCAGCAGTCACGCACACAGCTATGGCCGCCAGTGAATACTCCCGATAGTCAACATTCGGCCAATCGTTGCAGGCCGACCACTGCGACGCTTTCGATCACTCACGTCACCAATAGACCTTTCACTAAATTACCCCAGCATCAAAGATAATGTTGAGAACGCAGGTACATGCGCTGCACGTGCTCGCCTTCCCTATAGAAAAGATTCGAAGTAAATAACCAAAATAAAGCGTCCGTGGAACGCACGTGCGAAGTGCCATTTGTTTTAGATTTTTTCATTCGAACAGTTGGAGCTGAAGACGCCAGCACGCGCAGCGCGTGTACCTACGTTGCCAGCATTCTTTCTGATGCTTGGGTTATTCGGCAAAAGGTCTATTGGGCCATAGCTTCCTCCATACTCACAAAACCTGGCAGTTCGACGACGAAGCCATAGAGTGCCCGGTCGCAGATTTGGAGCGTGAGGATCTGGTAGCACAGACCATCAAAGAGCCATTTCTCGGGGAACCTGGACGTCAGCGAGACAGCTTTTGCAGCAGCGAGGAACCGAAACACACTCGTTCGCTCGGGAAAAGTGTGTTTCGGAGTATCGCCGCAGCGGGGCGCCAGTCACGTGGCTCTCCTCTCATCCGTTGTCTGCTGCTGCACCTTTTCCATTTCGCCGGCCGCTTGTCGTGGCGATCTGCCAGGCTCTGTCAGTATATAGGAGGCTATGATTGGGCATAACAGGTGGCCATTGAGTACGCGCAGTAGTTCCGCAGCTCTAGAAGCTGGTTACGGCACGCTCTTGACTTTTGCACGCACTCGTGCAAAGCGCTTGTTGAAGGCCGGGCATCGGGACGAGGCTTCCTACCTCTCTCATCCTGTCGGTGATTATGCGGAGCGAAACTGAGGGAGAGAAGGAAATGAGAGTGTGCGGTGACGTCAGAGCGCCACGCTCTGATTGGAAGGATTAGTGGGTAGACGCAAAGGCTGCCTGGCTCTGTCTCTCGCCTATCCGAGCGAGCGAGAGCGTCGTCTGCTCCTGTTGCCAGGCTGGAGAAACCAAACTTCGGACACTACCGTATACGACGTGCTGCGCGAACTTTATTAAACCTCGGTGGGTGGCATGTCGGTTGTAGATGAAACAACTGAGAGTCGTAGCTCCTAGATTACGTCTTGGAACACGGCCGGGTGTTCATCCCAGCCGTCGACAAGGGCAACCCTACTAAAACCAAAACAAAAAACAATATGCACCCATACGACCCATATCCCATAATACCATACGAAGGACCCACCCGAAGGAAAAAGCTGACAATTAGGTAGTTTCATTGGCGGAATTTGCGACTTTAACTGTTTTAATACAATCTCTCTTACCTTATACACATATTGTAATCCTTAAAAAAAAAAAAACTATTTTCGGTTCTGTGCATTGCATCTATTCAATTAAAATATGAATAATTGTAAATCTATTAGAAGCCGGTTTAAGAAAACAGTACCATGTATGTGCCATCTGAAAGGAAAAGTGTCAGAGACAACCGTGGTCAAACATCACACTTACCTGTGTGTTTTTCGTGGAGAAAAATCTATATATGTCATATGGTTCTCTCATATGGTAATAGGGGAAATCGATCGTATGGGTGCTTATGTTTTTTTTTTTAATAGGGAAGCGTGATTCAAATGGGCGCCGCCTAGGTTTGCAGGGTGGACGATGACACAGCTGCCTGCCTCGCTACACAGGCTCAAACTGAAACTACTGCTGTTCTTTTTTCTACGGTCACAAATAAAATAGTTCCCTTGCAGCTTTTCAAAAAAACTTGTTTCCGTTCTTCTGTTTCTGGGCTTCAGAATAAAAAAGAAAGAAGAAAACTGCAGAGTCATCTACTTAAAAGAGCCCAGCTAAGGCGAGATGTTCGCGCCTAAATTGCATGAGTATGAAACCCCAAGTGAAATTACGCCAAAGGAGAAATAAATAAAGAAAAATAGCTTTTCTGTTCACACGAGGATCGCCCAGGACTCATGCAGGAGTAAACTATCGAGGATGAATTTGCATTGCGTTCGTATCGCTAACGCTACTTCAGTGTATACCTACCATTGCGATCGTATCAATGTCAAAGTTTTTTTTTCTTCTTCCGTTGAAGTAAAGACAGTAAAGTAGCGACAGTTCGCTCTTTCGGAACAAGTTGCGGATGAATGGTGACATGCTCACAAAAAAGTGTGTGAATCTCGCTTTGCGAATAGCAACCAATACACCTGCAATTAGTAAAAAATCTCAGACAAAAAAAAACAAAAACACACACACACAAAAAACCCTGCAGTTTAAGCTATCCCTGGGAAATATTGCCCCGACACAATTGCAGACGACCCCAAGTATCCCCGCTTGCAGAAGCCGTTGCCAGGTGACGAAACGTAGACCTATCAAAACAAGAGGCGACGCTGTCGTTTCCGTGCTGCCTCAAGATATCGACGATCCACGCGGGACACAAACGAGAAAAAGAAAGAAAAAAAAGTGCAAAGTTCACTGGGAATGTCTTTTCTTACGCCTATCTTCCGCTTTCTCATCGATAAACGAAGGTGTGTTCTGAATCACTTGGTGGCTTTGTTTGCGGAATCATCGATCAGCAGTGTCCTCACTGCGGACGTCTCTCCGCCTCGCGTTATTGTTGGTTCTTCTGCTTTAAGGTTGCGGCCGAAAAAAAAGAAAAAGCTTTCTATGTACACAACACATTGCCGAAGAGGTCCGTGGACAAGCCGTGTTGATCGCACGACGCGGGGCTCCGCACACTCCAACGCCCGTTGCGCTCTGCTGACACATCGGATTTTGCGAACTCGTCCGCTGACCACAGGTGTTCCGCGCGCCGACTTGGCGGCGCTGGCATGCTGAGATTGAGGATTGCAGCACATTGTTCGTCTGGCGTCTGTGTGACCGTCTGTCCTCGTCGCCTGGTATCCTCCTGCGATGGGTGATCGCGAGGCTCACTGTTCTTCTCAACCTCGTCGTCTCTGTACACAATGACTATGGTGTCTCTTAGACGGGTGAAATCATTTTGAAACTACTCCTCGTAATAGCTTCTTGTGGCCCAGGTGTTTTTGCACAAACTTTTCGTCGCATATAGTATCCGAACCCACTTTGGAATGTTGACGATCAATCGTCGACCGTTCAGCGTGCCACGTTTCACTACGCAGACGCTGTTACGACCACTCGCGTAGGTAACGATTATTAGCAGTGCTGTTCTGTATGTCTTGGGATGTTTTAGGAGCTCTTGAGGCTTAATATTTTTGAACCAGTAATCACTAAAAGGTGTTTTCTGCGAATCTTTAGCTCAATAACTCAATAGAGCACCAGGAATAAAGGCTTACGAGAAAATGACCCGATTGGGGAACCTTGGAAACACAAAAATATTGAGTCCTGGTCACTTATGTTATTTTTTTTAAATGACCTAATTGTTCTACAAGTTGCACATCCATTGTAGTGAGGTCTCTCTTAATTACGAAGGGGACTCGTGCAATAAAATGTCTCATTTGGTCGAGCTGGCCACTAATCTGTCCCTTCTTCCCGGCACTCTTAGTACGCCTCGCTTTCCTTCCTCTTCAAGCTGCGCCCCCTAGCTGTGTTTGTCCGACTCTCGCAGGGACAGTCGTTCGCTCATCGTGAACCCGGCCCAGCGGGTCTCAGCATAAAAAAGAAGAACCACCGGTTGAACAGTCAAGAACATTCTGCCCCGTCTTCACTTGCAGAAGTGCTCTTCCTTGGTGACTCTGCAGGTCTGACACTGCACCTTGCAGCACCAGACGAACTTGCAGTGACACTTCTCGTCCACTTCCCGCACGACGGTCTGGTAGCCGCGACCGCAGCAGAGCAGGCGACATCCGTCCATGCCGTAACTCGTGTTGTTGCACGCCCTGCCCATGGTTCCCAGGACCGCTAGCCTGGAAAGAAAGAGACACAAGACGTTGCTCTGGGCCCCGTTCCAGTAGAGTGACCACCGACAGACACTTGCCGCAGAGACGTCCAGCGAACCATGCTAACAGCCTTTTAATGCGAAAGCATTAACGGTCCCATGGAGCGAACCGACGTCATCAGCTTCGAAGCCGCGCCAAACGGCACCTTCCCCTGTCCCAATGGAGCGAAGCCTGTCGTCTGTAGCAGAAATCTGATGCATAGGTTCCCATTGGCTGGCGTGCGTCATAGTTTCAAGGAACGAGGCTCCCATTGGTTCTCGCGCGGCGTAGTTCTAAGAAACGCCACCAGAGAAGACCTCTCCATGGCGGCGCAGCGCGCGCAGCGGCCCGGCCGCCGGTAAGAGGTGCGGGCCTGGCCGCAGAGCCCGCACGGGCAAACTCCGGAGAGACTGCACGGCCGAGCTCAGAGCGGCGCGGCCACTTTACGAGAGCGCGCGCTCGGCCATCGGCCGCTACCTCGGCAGTAGCGAAGCGTGGCCGTCCACGCCAGTACGCCGTAAGATGAACCAAGGGAGCGGAAGAACGACATTCATGGTTTCGCATTCACAACTCATAAGAAGTGCTTAGGTGTCCTCGGACTTTTTCACAATTAAGCGTCACAACCGGGCCACAAAACGAGATGACCTTCAGTGGCAGGCTCCGAATTCACCAAATTTGTCAAGCACACCTATAGCCTGTTTCTGGACTAATATCGTATCTTTTGGAATGTATATTATTTCGCTCAACATAAAAAGTACACGAGGGACACTATAAAAGCGCACAATGTGCATGTTTTTTTCCCTAATGTCGTTAATTTCTGTATTCTGGAGGGTTGTTTTATCTTGTAGATCTACCGAGGCGTCGCCAGCTGTATAAAACATCCTTTTCCCCTAGACTTTCCCTTTCAGTTGAAATGGCAAATAAAAGATGTCCATGTTCCTGTCAGTGACCGAGCGCGACATATACCATTAAAGATTGTCCAGGTCTCCAAATGGGTGATTTCGTCGGGAGACGATCAAAGAGAAACAGGTCAAGCTTCCCACACAAAGGCCCCTCCCGACCCCCTTTTCCCACTTCAGCAAAGCCAGCGCTCGAGAGAAAGCGAGAGAAGAGAGGCAGGTCCATTTGCCTACTGTCCAGCGTTTTCTCCGCTAAAACGGAATGAGTGGAGGGCTTTTAGTATACCTCGGCAAACCTCACTATGAGGGCCCTCACTCACCCTCATCTTCAGAGGTGAGGTGAGGGTGAGTGAGTTTCTGAACCAGGAAAATTCATGAGTGTGAGGGGTGAGTGGGGGCAGTGAGGGCTGTGAGGACCGTCAGTGCGTGAGGGGTATGAGTGCACGAGGGACGTGAGGGGCGTGAGGTCCATGAGTGTGTGAGGGCGTGAGGGCCATGAATGCGTGAGGTCGTGAGTGCTTGAGGGGCGTGAGGGCCGTGATTGCGAGAGGGGCGTGAGGGGTATGGGTGCGTGAGCGCCGTGAGGGGCCATAAGGGGCCATGAGTACGTGAGGGGCGTGAGGCCCGTGAGGTTCCGCGGGGTAAGTGAAGGGCCTAAGGTGAGGTGTGACTGTGAGGATGAGGGTGAGTGAGGGGCTGAAGAAGAGTGTAGCTGCGAGGGTGAGGGTGAGGGAGGGGCTGAAATAGGTGAGCGTATAGCTGTGAGGGTGAGGGTGAGTGAGGGGCTTAGGTGAGTGTGGCTTTGAGGGTGAGGGTGAGTGAGAGCGACCTAAAATGCCGGCCTCTGACTTTTAGAGAGGAGTTTCTCCTGCTTTTCTTAACCTTAAACAAAGCATAGTGGCTTTTTCGGTTGTTTTCTTTTAGTTTCACTCCCTTTTCTTTCTAGTTCATGGTTCAGGTGTCATAGATCAAATCTTCAGGGCATAGTTTATGGCTAAAATACCATAAATCAAATCTTTGCCATGTAAGGTATAGTGCCACTGCATTCGTCTGTGCTGTTTCTCACCATTTCTCGTGTCGTGCGCAGGCTAAAGCCGCGGTTACGCTGCCATTCTGCAGACACTGTCTGAAGCGTATTCCTTCCTCATATGACAGTCTTGTCGGGATACAAAATCTGTCTGCAGCCATGGAGGTCGAAATCTTCTGGAGGCGACATGACGCTGTGGAGGGGACACGCCCCCAACGATGATCGCAACCAAGATACGCTATTGGACGAAAAGAGTTGGCGCCAGCTCCTTTTCGTCCTATAGCGTCTCTTGGTTGTGGTCATCGTTGAGGGCGTGTCCTCTACAGCGTCATGTCGCCTCCAGAAGCTTTCGACCTCCATGGCTACAGCTCTACACACTGTGTCTTCTGTATGGTGTATGGCAGTGTGACTGTGGCTTAGAGTTAGTCCAGTGTTCCCCCCATATGGTCTCTATCCATGGTATGTACTGCATGCCTGGACTCAGCCGTGTGATTGAGAGTGTCCATTGTTCATTCTATGGTATATTATACAGACATGTACACGTTACCGAAAAAAAGTAACTAAATACCGTTACTCGTTACTCGCTCAAAAAGTAACTAAATACGTTACTCGTTACCGATTCTCAAAAGGAACGCGTGAGTTACCTCAAAAGTAACGAGTTACTTTTCACGTTACTTCGACGACCAAATACACAACTGTTTTTGTTTCATGGTTTATTGTTTTCTTTTTAGTAGTCGTTGCTCTTAACCAGTAGCTGCCTCTCGAAGTTTTCATCAGTTATGTTTCCCCGCTTCCTTGAAAATACATTTCCAGTGACGCTGAAGCGTCGTTCTACTGACGCGCTCGAAGGAACGGCAGTGTTGTGCTTCAGGAAGAGCTGGTGAATCTTAGGGAACTGCGCCTTCACTGAGGACAGCGGGTAATGGGTTATGTGCCTTCCCGTGTTTGCAACGTCCGGGTTTACATTCGCTCCGTACCCGGTCCTAGAAAGTTCAACCAACGAACCTGACTGTGCTCGCTGGGTGAAGGACATTCCCAGCTGTAGAGTTCAGTACAGCAACGTTTATCGCTGGACACGTCAGTCGAACTGTTCGACTGACGTGTTCAGCGATATACGTTGCTGTAGTGTCATACTGTTTATTTGTTTTTCGGGTTTTCCATCTGGCTTTGTCGCAATAGACACATACTAAGGCTAGAATAAAAACAAGGCCGTTTAAGCGGTGTTGTACACGTTACTCCTCAAAAGTAACGAGATACCGTTACTCGTTACTTGGTCTTAAAAGTAACTAAATACCGTTACTCGTTCCTTTTCTGAAAAAGTAACTAAATACGTTACTCGTTACCGAAAATAGTAACTAAGTACAAGTAACTCGTTACTTGTAACGCGTTACGTACATGTCTGGGTATATACATCCTTGGACTCACGTTTCGTTCCTGGTGCAGTAGTCCGGCGACTCCTCGAGGTAGACCAGGTCCTTCTTGCCGGGCTTCTTGACGTCCCGGAGCACGGGCCGGAGGCGAGGCCGCCTTTTCCTCGAGCTGCCGGACTTGGCCGCCCCGGCCCGTGTCATGTGCACGTGCGTGGCCCCGTCGAACTTGACCGACAGGGCGTCGCCGACGGCGCGGAACGGCTTGAGCCGCCGCCAGCACACGCGCACCGAGCACGAGCCGGACACCCCGTGGCACTTGCACACCGTCTCCATGCTCTTGCGCAGCGCCTGCTCAGAGTTGGGGACACGCGGGACGGTATACGCAAATTAAATTTGTCGTCACATTTTTTTTTCTTTTAAGCGCGATGGAAGTTCCCTTCCCCCTTTTTGGACGACACTCGCGGCTACACGTATTGGTGACTACTTCACGCCGCGTATGAACAATGTGCAAAACTTCCTTTCTCCTTGAGGTTTAAATGGATATAGAGAGAGACGACTCCCATGTAGGGGGGGGGGATGTCTTTTTAGTTTTTTTTTGTCAAGGGTCATCTGGTGATCTCCCCACACTGCCTGGTGATAGTTAGGGGGAAAACGGGCTTAGAAAGGGCGGAAGGATTCTATATGTTTATCTTTTTAGACTCAGGCTGAGGTGGCGCAAGCTACCGCTTGTTACAAAGGGTATAGCCATTAACGTCCATCCATCCATCAAGATAGGACAAAAATCACCGTCATATCGTCAATATCGTTCTCAAGATGCGTACCCTTCTGCCCGCCTCGTTGTTGTGCAGGTTCATGAGGCCCTGCGCCGTGGCGGCGTCCTCTCCGGCGTCGACGAACTTCCTGCTGAACTGGGCGCCGAAGCCGATGTCGTCCGAGCAGCCGCCCCACTCCCAGGAGCCCCGGGGCTTGCGCTGTCGGATGGCGTTGTCGCAGCCGCACTCGTTGAGCTCGCCCTTGCTGCACGCCCGGGTGATGCTGTACGCCACGCCGGCCGCCGACACGCCGTACACGTACGCCTTCTCACGGCTCACTGCGGTTCCGGAGGACGAGCGACTCAAAACACGCACGGCCGATACACTATATAGGCACTCAAGAGACAGCCTGCACACACGGCCCCTCCTGAGACACGTTTCTTCCTTGTCTGACGGCCCTGCACATATTCCCGAGCAGCACAGATTTGGCCAATGGCTGGCGGTGGTCTTTGGCTAGTAGCCAGACAGTGGCCAGCCATTGGCCGATGACTGGCCTTTCTCTGGCCATTGGCTAGTGGCCATCAACCATCTGCCGAACATTGGCCGATGAATGGCCACTTTTTGGCCATTAGCCAAAAGACCATCACCAGCCAATGGTCAATGCTTGGCCAAAATCCGTGCTGCTTGGGTTGGTCGTACAAAAACCGTCAACAGACATTTCGAGGCTATTGGGCAATATATCGGACTATAGGGGGCGCTTTATCGAACTTGTTGTTACTTGTTGTCCCCACGGTCTGGTGTTTACAAACACAGCATAAAAAAATTCAAAAGGTGCCTATATTTCGTCTCACCTGAGCATGGACTATTGCTAGCCACCTGTGCTAAAAGCGCGAACTACGTTCTTGCTTCGGATGAAGCCTTGCCGGCTGCGTTCGTGCAGCGAGTGCACCAGTCGAGGCAGTCGAGGCTGCCCGCTTATCTGATGACCTTGAGATTGAGACTATAAAGAAGATGGATTAAGTAAACGAGTTAGCTGAGTCTGAGACGTCGTCCTGTCTATTTTCTGTCTCTTCTACGTTTCGATGTTTCCTCTCGACCCCTGCAGTCTCAGATTAATCCAACATGGAAACTTTCCTCCCTCGTGTAATTAATAAAGCTCCCAACAGATGGAGCTCAAAATGGTGGTGGTGTCAAACTTTATTGCAAAAAGAAAGAAAAAGATATGTCGGAGAAGCGCCGATTTCTTTTCCATTTCCCTCGACTGTTCAACGCTGTGAGCTAGATACTCATACAACCCAGACCACGCGGAATACACGGAACACAAGCAGAACAACATGCAAACAACAGCAACAACGCAGCGACACCGGACTCCTGCCCCTTCCCGTCTCACTAAAACCGTGCAGTACAGCCAAAGCTACAGGGGAGAGAGTGCATCCCGACCTGTTCAAGTGGAGGGAAAGGAAGAATGGGGGAATCCCAGCCCTTGTATCCCGTTCCTCCTTCCCCTCGCCTTGAAGAGGTTGGCATACGCTTTCTCCCCTGTAGCTTTGACTGTACTGCACGGTTTTAGTGAGACGGACTATACGTTTGCTAAGTTCACACTATCTCTATATATGGCAGTCGTATTTTTATATCCGACTTGGCCGGTGACTGCCATCCTTTTTCGCATAAACACGAAGAGGCGGAGCAAATATTACGAGTTACTTAATCTTTATTTGAATTGTCAGGAAAGCAATTGTGGTTCATCAGGTTCATTAACTAAAATAGAATAATGATATTTTGAATAATAGTTTGATTAATATTGTTTACAATGCAGTGTTGAAACGCAGCACACTGGTGCTGAACATTGTAATCCTCAAGCAATGTTCAGCACCATCTGTTTGCTATTTCCAGTTTTGGTGGGGTAGTCATCAATTTTAATTGTTTCACAAGTATTTCCATGGATTTTTCAAACAAACAATATTACTGATTTTAACAAGATTCGTTGCAACAGCAGAGAATAAATCTTGGGTCATGCTTTGTCACCGGTATTACAGAAATTTCATAGTAGAAAGTTTTAGTAGATCGTGTTTTCCGGCCACGCTAATCGTAGCGGGAGCTCGCGCTGCCACTTCGATGCATGCTCTGAAGCGCGCGCTCGTAGCGGTAGCGAGCATTTGAAAACGATCTACTAATACTCCCTGTTGTCCTAATTATCTACCTGGAGTGTTTCTTTCTAGAAAAAAAAGTGCCGGAAGTGATAAGGACACACGAACCACGACTTTCGTATCGCATCAGACAACTAAAATGAGCGTCTTTGGTGGTATAGTGCAACAGCTTGAAAACATCACGTTACACAACTCAGAAAGATGAAAAGCCCGCGTTGAGAGTATTAGTAAATCGTTCAGTAACTCCCGCCACTTTATACGCAGTCCGCTATGTCCTCTATTTCTATCGTTGCGAAGCCGTGTTTTCATGTTTTAGTAGAACGTTTGCAACCCGGTGCAGAATATAACGTTACAAGAGCTAACGCGACGCCACTAGCGACTCTGCGGACACTAAAGCTAACATAAAACAAAGGTCTGTACGACAATTACTAACAATCTAATCAATACTAAAAAAAAAAATTAAAAAAAATTACGACGGTTTTTTTTTTGTTTTTTTTAGTTGCGTTATTAGGTAAAGAACGAAGTGGAAGCTTCTCCCACCTCTTTCCACTTCACCAGAGCGAACTCTGGAGAGGATGTCATCTCCTCTCCAACACTCTCTCAGATATTCTGCTTTTTTTCTTTTATAGCGCAAGCGCAGCGCAAACTAACAAAAACAGGCGTGAAATCTCGACTATGGTGAATCTCCCTCCCTTCAATACCGCGGATCTGCACTCCTCCCCCACTTCGCCCGGCAACTCGAATGGATGGATGAATGCTAACGGCTGTATTCTTTATATAGTGCGGTAGCTTGCACCACCTATCCTAGAAGTTAAGAACCAAAAGTATGATTTCTTTTTTTCGCGAATCTGCTTTCCCTCTGCAATTTCGTAACTTTCACAAGGCGGTGCGGAATATTACCAAAATGACTTCCAAGAAATCGGGCAAAAATTAAAAAAAAAAGACTAAAAATTTTACTCCTTCGCCTCTTCCCCCGGCGAGGGAGTCGCCATCAAATTTAGTTGGCGTTACCCCGGTATTGGGCCCACTGGGAAGCAGGGTTCGAGGCGTTTGGCTGGAGCCACGCGGAAGGGAGTCCCAATTTTCCTCTGTCCGGCCTGTCCCCAGCTGTGTCAGTTGTATGTCATTTCTACTCCTTCCTCTCTCTCCTCTCGACTAGCCAAAAAATATATATTTTTTTCGAAACTGATTAGAAGTTTGAAAAATAACTAGTCGAACTTCAAAGCTTGACGTTGAGCCCGATGTTCGATAAAAGTTCGCCGCGTGCCTAGAGATAGCCCCTAAACAACCACATAGCCAACCACAAAATTTCGACGCAAACTAGAAAAAAAGAATTTAACTGTTACGTCCGCTAAAGTGCATATAGACCTTTTCTTTAACGGCGCCGCCATCTTGAGAATTGCGGCGCCGACGACGCCGTCTAGCGGCTTAGAAAAGAAATACCGGCTAGTTCTGGCAGCACAGCTATCTGGGTAGGCAACGGTGTGGGTATGGGGGAACTTGGCTAGACTTGGCTATGGTGGGCTGCAATAACTTGGTTGGAGCTTGTCCGGTTGAATCCAGCTGGCTACTCACAGGCCATCACCTTGCCTCCTCGAGAGAACGAGGACGAAGACGGTGGGGTGTTTTGATTGAGTTTCCACAGCGAAGTATATATGAGCAGTTTAATGTAGTCTATGCAGGTAAGCTCTCGGTATTTGATAGCTCGATCTTGGGTGGTGGCATGTAGACTTTCTTATACCTTTCACATACCATGGGGCTTGCAGTGATAGCCTAATTGGACCACCTGCGCCGGGAATTAAAATCGGTCCTCTTGTCGTAGACGAAGTGGTCATGAGCTTAAACGTGACGTTGAGTCTGCAACGAATCTCTCGCGATTCAAGCTCGCAATCGACTGACTTCATAAATAAAGATTCTTGGGGAAAATGCGAAGCTCGATAACATTGCAGCCACACTCGCGCTGCAGCTTCTTGTGCTCATGGCACACTTTCTGCTATTGTTCTTATGCTTTTTAAAATTATTTATCCATCCGACGACCGCGCAGTGGTAGCCAGACAAACGTAGATTTTCGGAAATTGCAGCACTGTAAAAAGGAGCACTCGGAACTAACTCATGCACGACGTCCGTTTTTAAGCCTTTTCGCCCATACCCTTGGCGGTTGCGTACCCTGTGTCAGCGGGCAATCCAAAAATGCACCAGGTCGAGGGTACGTCAGTTACTGGCTGGTTTGAGGTTATGCGAAAAAGGTCTATATAACGGTCCCTACGGGAGCCAGAGTTGCGCGTCTGTTTTCCACGTGCCGCCTCCCTGCTATTCGCCGAGATCCGAACACGTGAGGATCCGGATCAAATGCCGTGCAGGAAGGTAGACCTTGCACGCGCCCCGGCGTACGTTCCCCTGCTTTTGAGCGCGCCCGCGCTCAAACGCGGCGCCGCTATTCGCCGAATTCAGTCATGTGAGGAGCAGGATCAACATGCCATGCAGGAAAGACGGTACTACGGGAATGAACGCGCAACTCTGGCTCCCCTAGGGAGCCTATACAGGAACTCTAGTACAGACTTCTGGTACAGACTAGAGTAACTGTAGGCTCTGCTCCGCAAGCGGAGCATATACAGTTACTCTAGTACAGACTAGAGTAACTGTATATGCTCAGAGCCTATACAGTTACTCTAGTACAGACTAAGTACAGACTGGAGCGTACCGCCATCTACCGTTGTGACAGTCAACGACAAAACCCTGCGCGTTGCGAAGACAGCGCGAGCAAGGACACGAGGCCTGAGCATCGCGAGACAAACGCAGGACACCGCCATGGCAGCTGGGCTACCGAAGTCATGTTTTTCTGTTCCGTTACCTACTAGAAGTGCTTATTAAACTACTTGCAACAGTAACCCAGTTTGGCTCTATATACCCAATGTGGCAACACTGTGTAAGACCCTTTCTTCCAAGTGGACTCTTCCAGAATGAAAAGTTGTTTTCGGGATCGATTGCTTCGTTCCTTCGCCGAATCGTCGTTTCATGTGTCATTTCTTGTGCGGGGCTGTGATGTTCGAAAAATGCGTTGTTTCCCGGAAGCCGGTCATGGTCTCGATGTTGACGGACTACAACGTATGTCGGACGCAGTCGCTCGTCGCAAGGTAGTGCTCGTTCTTGTCGACATGGATATGCTGTTATGTTTTACATAGAAATGAGATAAACGCCGCACGGATTGTCTTTCGTTGTATATGGTACGTACCCTTTATTCCATGACTATACGTTTCTCGCGGAGACGGGTCGACTCGAACAGAGCAGCGATCTTGGCAGCTACGTGATCACGCTAAAAACTTCCAAGATCACGACGATTCATCTCCCGTGCGCCTTACTTGTCATGTAGGAGGTAACAAGCGACGGAAGAGGCCGCACTTGGCATGCCAGTGATAAATCGCCACCTGTATACTTTTCGCATCAGCAAGGTTTCGTCCACCACAGACAAGCGCGATCTTGAAGCGAGTGCGCATACGGCGTGGTTCTCGCGAGACACACGCCTCGCTGTTGTGTTAAACTAGCGCTAGCCTCGCGCATGCGCAGTAGTAAGGCCGCTCTAGCGTTTAGCCTAGCGGGAGAACCAGAACGATCTACTAAAGCTCTCTATTGTTGTAACGCACACGAAGGACTGCGCAGAGTGCGCAGTCTTTCGGTGTCTTCGCTGGATTTCCATAGGAGTAAAGCCTTTTCCTTTTTTTACTTGTTCCTCGAGTAAATTGGCTCTTTGCAAATTTTATAGAAAAAGTGCACCACCTGTGGGCAACGCCGCACAAAATCGTAGCGCGATTGGTTAAGAAATCGAATTTTGCGGTCGGTTTAAAGAGCCTGGCCGCTACTTGAGACGCCCGGTGTGGGGTCTCTGGCGAAAACAAAGCTGGACATAGCGCCCCCTATAGTTCGATCTGCTCGCCAACAGCAAACGTACAAAGACGACGTGCGCCGTGACGAAGCACTTTTGACACTGCTTTATTGACTGCATCGGATAGTTGTGTGCACGCTGCGGTCGGACCTAACGCGGATACGAAGCACTGGTACTGCACCGGGTAAATTTATCATCTACGGCGGAGACATCGGACGCCCGTTGGGACTGACTCTTAACTTTCCCCTATCTAAGCATGCACGCAACGCAGATAGACACTTTCGTGGCGTCCGGACTTGGCACGAAGAGGCGAACCAGATAGTCCCCTCGGCGACACGTCATCAGCTCCAAACATTCGCTCCACCGTACATCCAAAAATGCAAACGCCGTATTCTCGCGATTACGGCACCGACCTCTCGATAAAGGCGCGTACATCGGCGACGCTGGTGGTGTGTATAGCGTCGACGGCGAGCCGGACTGTATATGACCGTCATCGGTTCCCGGTCGTTGAGCAAAGCAATTTGAACTCGGTCTCCCAGACCATGCAGGGTGCCCTCGGTCGCGAATGACCCGCGAAGCGGGCAAACTCATCGAGGCACCAAAACCTGACTCTGCTTTCTTTTTTTTCTTTTTTTACGAGCTGCTTTTATGGTCCGAGGAAACAGCACCCAGACAACTCCGCGAGCGTCGGAAGATCGCGCCAGACCCCGCGCCGTCCGTCGGTATATAATCTTCCGTGCTCCCGCAACGTCGTCGAGACCGGTACATAACACGCGTGCAACGCTGCTTGGAGTCCTTTCACTAACACGAGTACTTCGTAGTTTTTACTGTGGCCCCCGACATAGCAACGTACAAAGACGCTTTAAAGCCGGGGTCACGCTGATCATACATCATGCAAAAGACAGTCTGCAAAAACGAGTCACCGCAGTATCCGTGGTTCGAATGCCCACGCGTGCCAAGTTTCCTCTTCGAACTCGTCGCCAGGCGGCATTCGAAGCGCGGATCTCACGGTGACTCCCGTTCGAATCTCTACATGCAGACCGTCTTTTGTATGATGTGACCGCTCGGCTTTAGCCTTTTCAATGCCTCAACAACTATAACAAAATTATAAACAAACTAAAAAAAAATGAGACCTTTTTTTTTTGATTTGCACAAATGATTTAACCTTCCCGTGTGTGCAAGGATAAATGCTCTCGCATTCGTAGATAATCACCTCTGTGGTTTCTCCATTTAAAAAAATTTTTTTTTGCTCTCACGTGTCATAATGCGAGCACATACTGTACACGCTAGGGTCAACGGTAAATGTGATGTTAAAAAAACATACATATATATATATATATATATATATATATATATATTCTTATTTTATAAAAAACACGCTTTCTATTTTTTTTAAATTGACTTTATACTGATGACTAAAGTGATCAAAGCAGAATGGGCAGAATCACAAATACATAATACCCGCAAAACAACAACAGCGAGACAAACAAATCAGCGGTCCATCCAGACAAAGCAACAAAAACAGCAATAAGCAACGGGGTGCAAGTTTCCTACTGAATTTAAAACGCAAGACCCCTAAACGTTACCGCAGGTGCAGAGCCACACATTATTTCAAACGAGTGAAAAAAAAACAAAGGAACGTGTTTATATTCGGTGCAAAAGCGGCTCCACCTTCAAGACATTCTACAGGATGTCACTTCAAAAAAATGTACACAGTTTTTTTTTTTACTGCAAAAATAAACTAGGCATTGCCGAACGCTCATTCTCCGCCCAAAGGTAGCGCTAGAGGTCACAACCAGATGCCAAAGTTTCAGCCCGATCCGATACCTTATTCAAAAGTTGTAAGCTGATTTTCTGAAAAGGTCAATGGGAAAATGGCGGCCGACGGAGTTTTCGAATACGTGGTGCTCTATGGCACCAGAAACCGAAAAGCGGGCAAAAATGGGCTCCATTTTCCGATTGAAAATTTCAGAAAATTACTTATAACTTTTGAATAAGGTATCGCATCGGGCTGAAACTTTGGCATCTGGTTGTGACCTCTAGCGCTACTTTTGGGCGGAGAATGAGCGTTCGACAATGCCTAACTTAATTAAAAAAATAAACAGTAAAAGAATTTTTAGTGACAGTTTGTATTTGCTTTTTTTTTCTGGGGGGGGGGGCGGGGGGTTCGACTGTACGTGGCAAAAAGTTGGCGCTGGGAAGCGAATCATCTATACCTTGTCTCATCCTACGATGGACTAAAAGCTAAAACCACGGTCCGCCAGGTCCAGTCACGTTCCACGCTAAACCGTGCTTAACACGATTAGAGGACGAATAAGGGAACTCCATGGAACGAATTATGTGACGAATGACTGGCGAACGCCGCCCGACGGCACGCTCGCTTTGCGCGCGACGTAGCAGCCACTGTGTTTATTCCACGCAGAGAAAACGCCGCCGGGTTCGTCAGTTATTCGCAGCAATTCGTCTAGAGTTCAGCCTTAATGCTCGAATCAAAAAGCGCTGCATCATGTTTCTAGCTTCGACAGTGCAAAGAGCTTGTATGTCGTGCGTGGCTTTCTTTGCAATGTAAAATTGATGAGTCACTTACTGCCATTCGATTCGAACCACTGTCCAACCATCCCCATCAGCGATCGAGACGCGGGCACCGATAGGCGCATGGAAGCGCAATACCATGCCATTTCTAAGTGACCCGTGATTGGATCTGGCGGTCCGTAGCTTTTGCCTTTAGTACATCGTAGGATGAGACGAAGTATACAGAGTTCTTAACCTGCCACCGACAATAGAAACTTCTAGAAAATTCTTCGGGGTATGAGTCTCCTTGAAACGGGAAACTACGTCCATAAGAGAAAATCCTAAATGTGTCTTATTTTCCATCTTTATTTTTCGTTCAAAATTCCACCTCGTGCTCCTTTAGACAACAACTAAAACTCGTAAAGTTTCTGCTCTTTTTTTTTTTTTCTGCAGAGGCGAAGGAAAAAAAAAAGGATGGTGGGATGTTATAGAGCGCGGATTAGGGATTTCAAGTGAGACGGTTGGAACGAATGGAACTACACCTTGACACGCGCCATGCAGGGAAGCACACACGTAGGGCAAAGCCTCATTTTGAGAAACGGCATGTGCGTGCGTCAAATTGGGACTACGCCCTTCATTCGGATCTGTTCGCGTGCTCCTTATTTGGTAGTTACGAAGAAGGCAACGATGGAGATGATGATGATAATGAGTTTCTGGCGCTGAAAACGGACGTATACTAGGTGTGGTTCAAGGCGAGGGCTCGGAAAAATCGAAAAGCGGGAACCAATCAGGGTTTGGAGTTCGAGTTCGACGCTTTTACATATCTTCTCCCGCGCCGCGCGAGACTTCGCGAACTTTTCGAGTTGGAGCGTGACGGCGAGGAAGCCGTTCGGAGTCTGCACCCCCATTTTTTAACCGTACCGTCGTGACCTTTGCCACCATTATGATATTCAAAGTTATCGTGCGTCGATGGCCACTCGCTGGGGGTGCGGTGCTCTTTTGAGTGTTGTTCCAGCGCACTGGGACTCGAATTCGCCATTCCCCCGAGAACGATAATTCCCACTGAGACAATAGAAAGCACGCCACTTCTCGGGAATGAGGGCGTCAGGGTCAAGACGAGCCCGATTTTTAAGTTCCATGACGGGAATACATATTGTAGTTGATTACCCTTATGTGCTAACGTACTTTTGTCACTGCCTGATGAAGGTTAAAAACAAACAACGAAGAAAACATGGAAACACTTTAATTTGTCTTGATATATCGAAAAGGTGCTGTGAATGCATAGCATTTATAGTTCCTCGTCATGGTTTCAAGGTATCACGTGGCCATCAGGAAAGTACGTGGTCATCTGACATTTCGTCACGCGACCACGTATAACGCCGCAGAGAGTTAAGGCCCGTTCACACTCTTGCGACCGAGTAAGACCGAGAGAGACGAGACCGGTTTTTAAGCCTCTTGCGACGTCTTACGACCCGATGCGCTGCAGGGGAGCTGCTCCTAAGACATCGCAAGAGGCTTAAAAACCGGTCTGGTCTCTCTCGGTCGTACTCGGTCGCAAGAGTGTGAACGGGCCTTTACGGTGTCGCTTGACGTAACGTCTACAAGGTGTCACCAACGTCCCGGTGTCATGCACGTAATGATGCCACATGACGTCACGCTGTCATGGCGTCACAGGAAGACCGTCACGCTCACGTGACACCATGAAATCATCAAGGTAACGTTCCAGCCGTGGCCCACAAAAACGGCAAAAGCTAGACCTATAAATCCTACGCATTAATATTTATTTATTTTACCCTCAGTGCACGAGGCATTACAGAGGGGGAGTTGGAACAATAGTAATGATAATACAGAAGGAACAATATATATGATAGTTAAACAATAAAAAACACAAAATTGGTAATAGATGTACGAAAAAGAGCGTGTCATTAATTGATGTGAGCAATGCGGGCGAGAAATAGTTTTAATGACGATAGGCCGAAATAAAAGTTACGTTTAAGAAAGCCAAGCATTCGATTGGTATTGTTAGTCACATGATGAAGATGAAGTTTCCAGGAAAGGTCAGCACTTAAAATCACGCCCAGATACTTGCATGACCCTACAAGTTCTAGACGTGTGTTGTTATTACTATAAGCAAAACTGAAATTGACTTTACGTGCTACGAGCATTATTTTGCATTTGTTAATATTGAGCGCCATTGACCAGGGCTCATACCAGTGTAGTATGGAATCTAGGTCATGTTGTAGTTTTTGTGATTCAGAGGCATTAGATATCACATGATAAATGGCACAATTGTCAGCAAAGAGTTTGATTGATGGAGAAACCACAACTGGCAAGTCATTACAATATATCAAGTAGAGGTCCCAGAACGGATCCCTCAAGTACTCCGGAAGAAACGGGTGCGGAGAACGAGTTAGTACCATTACACGCTACAAATTGCGAGCGATTCGTTAGAAATGATACCAACCAGTTAAACACGTTAGAGTGGATTTCAAGTTTACTTAAGCAATAAAAGTCGGTGCGATACATTGACAAACGCTTTGGCGAAGTCTAGAAACACGCAGTCAACCTGGTGCCCCTGATCAAATGCTGAATGAAAGTCGCTAGTGATAGACAGAAGTTGCGTTTCACAAGATAAACATTTTCGAAAGCCACGTTAAGCTGGGGAAGAAACTTAATTGAATTCTAGGAAGTTAACGAGTTGCGTACAATTTATGTGTTCAAAAACTTTATTAGAAACGCTGGTTAGTGCGACGAGTCTATAATTTATAGGAACGTGCTTATTACCAGATTTGTGCACGGGAGTAACTTTACCAACTTTCCAGTCGTCTGGCATCAACAATGTGTCGAGTGATTGCCGAGAAATATGAGCAAGGATTACGGAAGAGTGTTGATTTGTGGCTAATAAAACGAAAACAGCTAGCGTATACGTACTACCCCGGGCCAAACCATAGCCGCTGTCGAATCCTCCACGCAACCAATCTAGTTTCGATATTTTTTTCGACTATTAGACGAGGCTGTTGGAGCTAGAACGCGATGAAAGTGTTGGCTCCGGATGTGACCCTGACCGAAGAATCTGCTCGATCCCGGATTTGATGGATGTTTTGTTTTTAGCACGCGCAGAGGTCAACCGCCACCAAAACGAGGCATAAATAATAAACGAGGGATCCGTCGAGGGACGCGCCAATCATCTTTCGAGGTGGCCCAGGCGGCCCTTTCCTGACACGTCAAAACAAATAAGCCACTGTCTCGGATAGGGACTTTTTCGGGCAGCAGTGTGGTTGGGGAGGGGAGGGGGGGGGGGGCTGCAAGGTCACGTGTTACGCTCACAGCGCTGAATCGGCTGGGATGGCTCCTAGTGTGTGTGTTTCGGTTCATCGTAAGGTGAAAGGAATTGGAAGAGGTATACGTGTTGGCTGCACATCTCTCCCCTTTTTCGTAAAAAAACGAAATCACAAAACCCCGGAGGGTCTTCGAGCAACATTCTTTTTTCTTCTCAGATTAAAATTATGAGCCCGGAATTTCGTCACACCCCACTCTGCCCACCAGCGATATTCCGCGCGCTCGAATCCCAGAGGGAATTTTCGGGGCGGAATCATCGTACTGTTGAGAAAGCGCGTCCGACCGACGATCTCCGGGTCGGACGAGGAACCGTCGTGCGTGCTCGCAAAAAGTCGTCCGGGGGTCGTCGCGGTCTCGCATTCTCTCGTCGATCGTAAAGTCGCGAGACTGACACCGAGGAGCAGTAGTAGCAGCAGCAGCAGCAGCAGCAGGAGCTGCTAGCCTATAGCAGCACACACGCAAGAAAAACGTGGCAATCCTCGAAGGCAGAGGAGTGAGTTTCCGATTATCGGCAACAGGCCGTGGGCGTCGCCGAGACAAGCGAGCTCGCTGGTCCTTTGGTCGTAAAGATAGCCGACCCTTAAGTGGCCCCTACTCGTGTACCCTGGTAAACGTGGAAGGCATGCAAAAAAGCGCAAGGAGGGAGGGCACATAACATTGCTTTCCCCGAAACACCGTCGTTCGTTCGGTTGGTCGCGTTGCCCCCATGTTTTTTGTTTTTGTTTTCTTTTAGATGATCACAGTGAGGAGACGGACATCGGAATGTTGTACTCTACAGCTTCGCTGGTCGCTGGTATATTGAGGATCTCCGGCGGGTCGGTGAAGCGTTAGCGGTGACTGGGAGGCGCTATGGAGGCGGCGGTCCGTTGGGCTGTGAATTCCGCCCGTCTGTGACACTACTTGTTGTAAGGATTCAACTTTTAAGGGTTAAATATTAAGGATTCAACTCTTAAACTCTCCCCACTTCCGTCTGACTGGCTAAATACAAACGTAGTGCCCATCTTCAAATCGGGTAATTTACATGATCTAACTAATTACAGGTCGATTTCACTGACTGTTTCATGCAAGCTTTTGGAGCATATCGTCTTCAGCAACATAATGTCACATCTGGATAGCAATAACTTGTTGTTCTCTAACCAGCTTGGTTTTCGTAAGAACCTTTCTTGTATTACCCAACTGTTTAAACTTATCAACGATCTACATACTAATCTACATTCTTCCAAACCAACAGAGGCAATCTTCATAGACTTTTCAAAAGCCTTCGACCGGGTTCCCCATAACAGATTAATATCCAAACTCATACATCTAAACGTCAACCGTAACATTGTCTTCTGGATTCAAGCTTTCCTGTCACATCGTACTCAATCTGTGATCGTCGATAATGCCACTTCCCCTCCCCTGAAAGTCATCTCTGGCGTCCCTCAGGGTTCTGTTCTAGGGCCACTACATTTTTTAATTTATGTGAATGATATTGCTTCTTCATTATCCTCTACCGTCCGATTATATGCTGACGACCTTGTGCTTTATCGAAATATTTCTTGCATTGATGACTGCATAACTTTGGAACAAGATCTAGAAGCTTTAACAACTTGGTGTCATTCATGGCTCATGACGATCAACGCGGAAAAATCTAAAATAATGTCATTCTCAAGATCACAAAACAAAGTCAGTTTTTCATATTCTATTTCATCTGGCGTCATTGAGCGGGTGAACACATTTAAATATTTAGAAGTATACCTCTCTGAAGACTTATCACGGAAGAGTCACGTCAACTACATTTGTTCTAAAGCTAACAAAACATTAGGATTTTTAAGAAGGCATATTTTTTCGCAAACTCCTTTGTTAAACGTCTAGCATATATTACACTAGTCAGAACTGAGCTGGAAGTAAGCATCAGTGATATGGAACCCTCATCAAAGCGATTTAATTAACCAACTGGAAGCTGTCCAAAATCGTGCTATTCGTTTTATTACTCGAAATTACACTAGGAATGGCATCTCTTCTTTAAAGCAGTCCATATCCCTACAAACTCTCGACACTCGTAGAAAAATAGACCGGCTCTCTTTCATGCAGAGACTGTACTATAACCCGTGGTCTCCCCAAACCTTTATTTCCCCGGCCCATCATATTTCCTGTCGTCTCGACCATCCCTGTAAAGTTGAACCCATTTTTTTTTCGAAAACCAACACATTCAAATACTCACCTCTCCCATTATGCATATCAGATTGGAATAGCTTGCCCACAAGCTTGGCAACTACCAGTGACCATAAATGGTTTTCGCAGCTGATGTCTAAAATGTTTGAATAATGTTTATATAATGATGTTTCCTAAACTTTTCTTCATTTTTTTTTTGTAGTGTTTTGTTGTCTTGTTTTCGAGCCTTGAATATGACACACCCCTAATGTAATGTCTCTCTCAAGAGGCCCTAAAGGTAATAAAATGAAATGAAATGAAGGATATTGCGGCTTAAATGCGCGAGCCACACCAAGGGTGTCAGATAGAAACATACTTTTTAAACAGTGGAGATTTGGAGACAAGTGTAGTTACTACTCGTTGTAGGACTGATCGGATCGACAAAAACTAACGGAAAGGTTGCAATTATTTGCAATTTATTGCCGGAGAAAAAAAATACTTATTTGAATACATTATGTTTATATTTGGATTAGTTAAGCCACACAACCAATGGAAGTAAAGGTATTTCAGAAGAAAAAAAAACGCAGTTATTAAATACAAAGATCAGGTTACTTTGAGAGATGTGAAAGAACGTTCAGAGCTAATATTGTTGGGGCAACTGGCAAGACAACCGAGCGTTTCGGCGATTCGTGTTTTAAAACAGCGAAGCGCATCTGGGACGTCCCAGCAAGGGACGGAGAAATCATTTGTTCCAACCAGGCCTGCTCATGTACAAAACAATAGAAAACTTCATAACACAGTGCCTACAGCTTGTTGACAGGACAATTGAAGGGCCTCTATGGACCATATATGTAAAAAGAAGCGCGATCTGTAGTGCGCTCTGTAGTGTATCAGGTTTCCGCCATATTGGGGGTTTCATGTACCGATAGTTTCGGCCGAGAGATGCATCGGTACCGCCAAAATGGGAGTCGTACATCTAAACAAATGATCACGTACAGCCAGTCTAGAGCGAGCCCTTTACACAGAGTCTTCGATAAAGACCGTTCGTTTACCAAGACAGCCCAGTTCATTGCTTCGGTGACGAGGTTTGCGACCACCTCGCTGACAATTCCTGTTCTACAGCCACGCGGCCGTCTTTCTCTTCCTTGTTTCGTCGAAATTTACACAAAAGAAATCGCCATAGATTGTACAAACACGTCGTGAATATAGCATGGAAACCAAGTCAAGTGCATGTGTGCCTCGTGTGCACAGAGGGAGGATGCACAAGTCCCTCCAATATGGCGGCTCCGAATCGCACGATGATGATGATAGCTGGCAGGAATTTTGCGTATGGCATAGTAGCCGCGATGTGTCTCCTCGTTCGAGCACATACAAAGGTACCGTCCCGCGCCTGCCGCACGTGCTCGCGGTGAGACCAGGGTGGGTGGAACGCACGTTGTAATGGAGGTCACCGTCATTGTGAATTATCGAATCAGTTTATGACTATGTTGCTACAAATGTTGCTAATAAATCAAATTTTCTTATTGCTAGCGATTTCAATCTCCCTAATATTGACTCGGATACTCTCGAGGCTGGTAACACTGATGTTAAACGTGCTCAATTACTGCTTGACATGATGTTTCATTTCAATGTGGCGCAAGTTGTAAAAGAATACAGCAGAAGGGGAAATGCAGGCAGTTCGGTGTTAGACCTGATTTTCGTAAGTAACAAGTTACGCGATTCTGTTGCGAGTGTTCACGATGGGATTTCAGACCACAATCTTGTCTTGCTGAATTGTAATACCACTTCTTCACTGGATGCCATCAAACGCCAGGTTGCACGCGTGTATGATTTTTATAGTGCAGATGATGTAAGCATACTGGATTATTTGGAAATGCCTCTGTCTGGTATCGATGGTACGGGTGATGTAAACACTATGCGGAATCACTTTAAAAAGACTGGCAACCATTGCTTGCAGATGTATGCCCCCAGAAAACAAAGCACACCAATAGACTAAACCCATGAATAACACGCGACATTATCCATTTAAAACGCAAAATAAAGCGGCGACGCAAAACAAAACCTGTCAGCAAATATGACGTTGCCAGCCTCTCAAATGAATTAAAAAAAAAAGGAATCCAGGGTAAAATATTTTGGTGTGACCTTGCCGGAGTTTATGAAGACAGCGCCACGGAAATTTCGGAAATATCTTGCGCCTTCAAAACAGAACATAGATTGCATTGTAGAGAACGGCGTTGTCACCTCGGATCGTATCGCCACGGCTCAGAGGTACAATGAATATTTCAGTTCTGTGTTTATCGATTCCTGCAATTGTTCCGTGGATCGGGAGGACGACAAAGGCGTACTGGCGTCCATACCAGACATTGATATTTCAGAGGCCGGTGCCCTTTCACCCTTGTTAAATATTAACACAAAGTAGACCGCTGGACCAGACAAGATTCATAACGAATTTCTTAAGTGATATGCGGAGTGGGTCGGCAAATACTTCACAATTATATTCGAAGCGTCACTCAGTCAACAAAGCCTCACTGAGATTGGCGTTATGCCAAGGTCATTACAGGTCACAAATCCGGTGACAAACGAAATGTAGCCAGTTGTCGCCCATTTCATTGACATGCACGTGCTGTGAAATTTTTTTGACACATACTTTTTAAAAGTCTTTATATTTTTTCAAAACAATTCTTTTTTGTTGGAAATTAGCATGAATTTCGGCGCGGTCTGTCAACAGTAACGCAATTACTAGGTCGATCTGGAGACTTTTGTGCTCTTCGAACGAAAGACGTAAAATCGACGCGGTTTGTTTGGATTTATTGAAGGTTTTCGACCGAGTTTCACATAATGGATTGGTACAAAAACTACTAGAATACGGCGTTAATAAGCCGGTAATTGCGCGGATCCAGGCCTACTTGTCTAACAGTACACAGCTTGTGGCTATCAGCGGAGCAGTGTCGACCCCTTGCAGGGTTCCATCGGGGGTCCCGCAGGGATCAATACTGGGTCCAGTCTTTTTTTTTGTGTTACATAAACGATATCGTTAATGAACTCGGCCCTAACGTTACGGCAAGAATGTTTGCGAACGACCTCTTGCTCTACACTAAAGTGCGCAACCTCACGGATCAAGAAAACCGAAACTCGTCTGTCAACTCTGTTAAGAAATGGTGTGAAAAATGGGGCATGAAAATAAATCCAGATAAAACAATCCGCCAAAATCACTAGCAAAAAAGTGAACATCCTTCCCTACACATGTAGATTCGGAAACGATTCCATAGCTGCAGTTGATCACTTTAAGTATTAAAGAGTGACGACACCAGGAGACCTCGCATGACATCGTCACATTGATAATTTGTGCTGTATGGTTCGTGAAAAGTTAGGATTTTTGAAGCGAAATCTACACTCTAAAAAAGCCCGTGCGTCTACTTTCCCGCACAACACTCGGAGAGCCAATCACCGCAACTTACGAAGGCAGCTCAGCAAATGACGATGCCGAAACATTGTCACAAATGACGAGGTTAAACAAAAAAATAACCGGGAAACTGAAACGTTTAATGGGGCGAACTTGTGCCCTAAAATAAAAAGGACACAGAAGATAACAGTAGAGCGTCGCGGGGCGTCGAAGTTGGCGTAACAGCAGTGTCGAACGCTGGGGCGAGACTGACTCCGCTCGCCATGCGGAGTCCCATATGTGCCCTCGTGGGTTTCTGGAATATTCGGCGTAGAACTTTCGGTGCGTAGAACATTCGGAACTCGATCAGACGAAAATGTTCTCGAACTTACGAGAACGCCAAGCTGAAAGAATAAATAAACAAACAGTCCGCTGACTGGAATCGAACCTAGACCTTACGCGCTTGCTCGTCGACGCGCGTGGCAATATGTTTAGACCACAAAACGCAGTCTGAGTTGTGACATTAAGCAATGCAAAACGTCACATTTGCATTGCTTAATGTCACAACTCAGACTGCGTTTTTTGGTCTAAACATATGTTTCGGCATCGTCATTCGCTGAGCTGTCTCCGTAAATTGCGGTGATTGGCTCTCCGAGTGTTGTGCGGAAAAGTAGACACACTTTTTTTTTAGAGTGTAGGCCATACCACAAGTCAGGTGAAAATGACTGCCTGCACAACACTTCTACGGCCCACCCTAGAACATGCCTGCGCGGTGTGGGATCCGTACCGACAGAATCATATCGGAAAAAAAGACAGGCTGCTCGCTTCATCCTTTCGAAATACCGCTGAATGGACTCCGTTACTAGCATGCTCGAACAGCTCAGTCTCCAACCTCTGAACACCCGCCGAGAGATATCAAGGCTATAGCTTCTTTATATGTTTTCAAAATGCTTACTAAATCTGGTCACATCAAATTTTTTTTTTTACAAGGGAGTACAGTAAGGGGGTTTACAATAAGGCTATGCAAGTTCCGCGAATTAATAATGACACATTTAAGTATTATTTTTTTTTGTTCGAACAGTTGAAAGTTGGAACAAACTTCCCGAAAGTGTTGTAAATTGTAATTCGCTAGCCTTATTCAAGAAATATTTACTTGAATTATACTAGATTCTCATTTCCGTTTATGAGTGTATAAAAGAAGTGTTATTTTATTGATTAGGTACATTATTTGCTTGTGTAGCATGATGTGAACCAGCGCGGTTTTGCATATTGATATGAAATGTACAAGGTGTCAAGAAATGTATATCATACTGCACGATATGACATGTATGAAAATTGACGTTCCGCTCCCGTAAAGCGTCCAGAAGGGCTCACAGTATTTACAAATAAATAAAAAAAAAAAGCATGTACTCACTGACGTTGAGGACTCCCCGAAGACGGACGGTATGTTGGTGAAGGTGGTGCAGTTCCACCGGCTCGCCCTGAACTGAAACTGGCACTCGTCGATGCCCAGCTTGGCGCCCCGGCTCACGGTCTGCAGGGCCCGGTGGCTGAGCACGCACAGGTCCCGGTTCTCCTTCACCTGGTAGCGCAGCTTGTTGCAGTTCTCGGAGTGCGCCGACGGCTTGAGCGCCAGCATGTTCTGGTACGTGCTCGGCATGCCCAGGAGCCTGCGTTACAAAAGAAAACGGCCGTTTGGCTTGTTGGGGGTCAGAATCAACACCCTCGGTGTTTGAACGTGGCGACCTGTAGGTGGCGCTGGCTGTCGCCTCACTTCAAAGGTCCCAGTTCAACTGTACAAACCGTAGGGTGCCGCGATGCCCCTGTTCTTAGAGTGATGTGTTCCTCACAAATCCCCTCCCATCACGACCCCTATAGCTACCCTTCCTGTATCTGACGATAGACCGAAAAGTGGGGCCCCGTATTTTCAATCGGAGGCAACTATGATGTTTGCTTGAAGGGATAGAACAAATTAATACCCAACCTTGGTGCTGAAAAAAAAAAGAAAAAGAAAAAGGAAAAACGGATTCGCTTAAAGGACGACAAAAATAATCCCCGGAGACGGGGAACAAGAGGGACAAAGGACAAACACAGCTAGGTGACTGGTTCACAGACCGAAAAAATCCACCTGGTCCGGGTACCGAACCCGGAACCTCACCATTTCCAGTGGAGCGCTCTACCAACTGAGCTAACCAGGAGTTAGTCGTCCGTAGAGCAAACAGGTTTTATCAGCTGCCAGCAGTCTAACACCAACAAGGGTGAAAGGCTTGTATTTTAAGGTTATGATTAAATTGCAATTCAATGCAAAGGTGCAAGCCAGCTGGACAGGATGGCGAAAATAATTCCTGGAGAAGGGGAACAAGAGGGACAAAGGACAAACACAAATCTCCAAACACAGCTAGGTGACTGGTTCACGACCGAGAGGTCCCAGGTTCGATACCCTGACCAGGCGGATTTTTCTGTCGCGCACCAGTCACCTACTCTATGTTTGGAGATTTGTGTTTGTCCTTTGTCCCCTCTTCTCCAGGGATTTTTTTCGTCATCTTGTCCAGCTTGCTTGCACCTTTGCTTTTAATTGCAATGTAATCATTGCCCCAAGGAGTGATTAGCAATGCTCATGCATAGGTGCTCATTTTTCAAACTACAAAGCAGCTGCACATGCTCTGTTGTAAATCCAGCACAGCTTCCTCAACGTAACTTCAGAAATATTAGTTGGTCTATGTTGAAAGTTTACTTCAAGAACAGGGTGTACGAATGAGGAATTGAAAATTATCGTGGTGGGTTTGGAGCACTTTCCTTTTATCTTCCTGGGCGTGCAGGGGCGCGCTAGCATTTACCGTTAAAGGCGCGAGCACGGAGGCGCTTTTGGGTCGCTTGAAATCCACCATGGGAATACCCCATGAGACGCGAAGAAAATATTTACATAAATAAAATAAGAAAAAACTTGTTTTTGTGTACTTTTTTTTATCGGACCCATGTTTTATTGTCGACATTTGCACCTCCTCCCACCGCAATGAGAAACACAGCCAGCGAAGCTCGGACAACTTAATCCAAACGCGAAAGCAGACGGCGTACCAAGGGGCGCCCTCCGATTGCTCCCAAACTGCCAATCGAACGGCGATGACTGATGCGGAGGACGGGCGAGCGCCGAAGCGACACCCCAGGGACCTATAACACCAGCCCCTCCACCCCCACCACAGAGGGAACCCCAAGCCCAGAGAATGTAATCTCTAAATTGGACAGCAGACGGCGTATGGGAGGGAGGTGTCACGTGACACGGGTTACCACCCCCGTACTCCGTCTCGCCATGACTTGACAAAAGGCAAAGGCTGCGGTCTCAGTGAACCAATCAGCACGTCGGAGGCAGACACGTGACTTTACTGTATCTCACTGGTTGCGCGCTGTGTCGTTGAAGCCCCGAGAGGGACGGAGATGGGAAGACCGCTTTTGTACAAATTTTGAGCGACAGGCTTATAAACTCCGTGGGGGGTACAAAAGCAAAGCCTGGGACACGCCACAGAGTCTCCCTCCCATCTCTTCTCCAACTGCTTGGGTTACACTCTTGCGCCCGCACCTTGTGGTAAGGGCTATGACGTGTTTCGCCTCTGTCACTCTGGTTGGCTGGAAGGGACAGCAGTTATGTTCGCTTTTTGCCAAGTTACGAAATACAAGGTATAGTCGCAGACAAGCCAAACGAAGCCCCGTTCCGTACGGGTTCCTGGAAATGACGGGAGGAAAGCGAACTACAGAAGAAAACGCCGCCGCCTCGATGCTGGGGTGGAGTTTCTAATCTGGGACCCCCTGAATCCATGATGACCTTCCAGGGTGGGAGGAGGAAAGGGACCGTAAGAGAGATGGAAGGGGGGGGGAGGGCTGCATTTTTGCTCCCCAAATTGATTGGGCCGGCTGGGTCTTGTCCCTAAATGTCGGTCGTTTATGGAGAAGGGAAAGGAGGAGAGGATGGCTGTGGGTCACTTGTCTTTTTGTCTTCGGGACGGGTCTGGGTCGTCATGTGGTGGCACTCCCCGCGGGTCCTTGCTTGTTTTATCCGAAGTCCGAATAATGTGAATGTACATTGCGCGACGCTGTTAGCGCGAACGAGCCATCGCCAGTTTTTTTTTACTGTTTTTATTTTAAAATTGAACGAAAACTATAAAAAGTATTCATGTGGCAGAAAATCATCATACAGGTCATATACGTCTGCGGTAACCTTTGATGCCTTTCGATACTCTGTCGGAGTAAAATGCAGAAAGGCGTCGGTGTCGACTTCGTGCTAACGGTGTCGTACAGTAAACGTATTTAACGAATACATAGTCAGATTGAACTAGATTTTTATTTTTTCATCAACCTCCTATGGTAGGGTGTTTTGGGATGCGTCCCCAGCACATTGTGAGAGGGACTTTTAGCTGTAAGACACCATGTCTGTGTCACAGGTCTCGAAGTCTGAGTCTTTATCGGGACGGTGGTTAACTCATTGCGAATTCCGGAAAGAACTACTGCCTTACACACATTAAAGAGAGTGCGCTAGAGGTTCTACTCTACTCCTCGAATCGCATATTGCCAATACAATGAGTACAAGAGACACCGTTTCAAGTGAAACTGATTCCCCGCTGTGTAAAGGTGCACACTAACATTGTTATAAGTATCGTTTTACGAGTTATCCACAGTTAAGGGCACAACCTTCAGGTTGCCAGTTGAACGTGACATGGCAACAGAGCTAGTATTTCGTCCCAAATGAGTGCTGTTCACACACACACACACACACACACAAAATAGAAATGCATAAAGACAATTTATGTCCCTCCACCCAATAAAAGAACGAACAAACGATGCAATGTACCGTTCAACCTAAGAGAAGATATTCAAGACGGGACATATCGGCACTTTCTGTATCAACAAAAGAAAAATAAATCGTCAACGATACCGAGCGACGTCGGAGAAAGAACTATGATTGCATTATATGTCGCCGCGTAAAAAAAAAAAAAAGAAATGAAAATATAATAAAAATAAGTTTTACTTGATGGTTTGGATGCTCTAAATTGGGGCCCATAAATCTCGGTGCTACTTTACTCCCTCTCCCCTCTCTTTCCATTTCTCCCTAAGCACTCGGGCGCTGTCCCGCCACTTTTAAATAAAAACGTTCCTCCCCGGAGACCGAAGCCAAGATAGGCCCCCCATCTCCTACGTTAATCCAATTGAGCGTGATCGCATTGTGTGTTCGCCGTGCCGTAACGCTGTTACAGAGAACACGACTTCCTGACCCCTCCTCCCTTTTCCTTCCTCTCTTCTTTTTGTTTTCCCTTTCCCTCTTTGATATCCTCTTCGCCAGTTCACGACGACCGAGCTCTTCAAAATAGGGCGACAGCAAACGCACGCGGTTGCCAAAGAGGGCAAACGTCGTTCGACAAGACCCGAGGCTGGCTTTTCCGCAACACAACCGAGTACTGCAGTCGAGCAAGCTTTACAAGATCGGACCTCTCTCATTTTTTTTTTAATATTTCAGGATCTTTTTTTTTCCTTCGAAAAAATGGGCTCGTAATCTCTATATTTTTAATACTTCCTTTATGTGTGTGTGTTTGCGTGTGTCCGCTCGTCCGGCTATTCAGTTTTTATTGGTTCTACCCTGATTGGTCGAGTGAATAGCTTCAAGTTTGGTGAGCGGAAAGTTCTTTTTTTTTTAAATTAATATTGTTATTCCACAATACCGAACTAATCTTTTCAAGATGTCACGGACATTTCATTTTTTTGGCTGGATCTCGAGAGTTTGGAAAAATGCTGAGGTTGGTATGAGATTACAGTCGAGTTCATCCAACCCGATATTCTTATACACAACTGAAAGCGAGCTGCAACAAAAATGATGAGGTTTAAAAAAAAAAAAGATAAAAAAGTTATGAACGTCAAGTCGTTCTTTGTGTGACCCATGCTTAAAAAAAGAAGTGCTGATGTTTGATTTGTTGCAATCCGGACAAAACAAATGCTAATTAAAAGACATTACACTTTAGCGTTTGAAAGAAGATTCCAGAAAAATCAGTAATGAACAATACTCTCAGGCATGTCAGTTACGCTACCTATCAACATTTTTTGTTTGTTTTTGTTTTCACGCTTCATCAACACCGACGGCTCACAAGTTATTATGTTTGTAAACCGGATTTTAACTTGTCGAGTAATAAACATGCGGTGTTCGTAGCGCTAGTATGGTAAAATCATTTGCGTCCTCACGTCCTTCCAGGACCATACAACCGCTGCTCTACTCAACACCTGCATCGGCAATTACAAACAATGCAACCAAACCCATTCTTGTTGTTTCGAGGTGCGGAGAAGAAAGAGTGAGAGACGGGAAAGACGTGAACCTTCGCCAAGCGGTTAAGTCGCTGCCCCGTTTGGGGAATCGGGAAACAGAACGCGGCTAACACAGAAAGGTTGGGGATATAGAAATAGTTCAGATTGTTGATCTGACGGGGTTACGGCAGAGTTATGTATTCCAAGGGGGAATTCCTGACTCTTTGAGGTGTGGGGTAGCTGTTTAGAAACGACCCGCTAAAACTGTTTCTTACAAAATGCCAATGAAGCCTTTACACGCTTTTTTTTTAATTAATCAGCGTAGTTTAAATTTGGAATGAGGACCTCGCAGGTTTCGGGCAAACAAAACTACTCCAATATTTTGAAAAAAAAAGAAAAAAAAGAAAGAAAGACAGACGTATGGAAATGCATGCATGTCTCTAACGCCAGTCTAGTGTCAGTGATAGCTAACGCCAATCCGCATTAAGCTCTATCAGATTGTTAAACAGGACAAAATGTTTTTCTGGCGAACTTTAGTCGAGAAAAAGTATATATATAGTAAATAGTGCAAGGAACGGGAGCATTGATTCCTCAGCTCTTTATTTTACAGCGTATCTTTTTGTTCACTGTATCCCATGTAAAAGGGCTCCCATACCCGTATTTACTTGTATATATAATTATATCGAATCACGCGATCGCATCACGTCAACGTCATCGCGATCGACAACACTCCGGTCGTCTGGCCGGAGTGATCACGGATTGATGTTCGCCTATATTTAAACGTACTTTTTCTTCTTTTTTATCTTTCGTTCTAACGCGAGCATTTCTATACTGTTGTAGAATTATTATAAAGGTACGAGGTTACCCGCCTTCCGACTACAAATATCCGATGACTGCTCGCTGCTCTTTAGCGGGGCAAACGGTTATAAGGGCCCCGCCTTCTTGTCAAATGCTGCTCTTCCCACCCCCCAAAAAAAACACAAAAAAAAAACAAACACGAGTTTTGAGGTGAATTTTAGTGTATTTTCATCCCGTGAATCTGAATATTACGTTCGTTTTCCCCGAAGATGTAACTAAACGCGAGACAACGCGAATAACCTCCGACCAGACGTTACGGCATACCCAGATCTTTTGGGCGCCAAGCGCGTTGCTCGTGTGCATCGCGTGCAATTGCGAGCTTGCCAGGTATATTCCCCCGCACCAACACCAGTCGCGACGCCTTTTTCTGACCTTTTGTTTTTTTTTTTTAAACTAAGAATCGAAAGACTGCGCATGCATAGCTTCGATAGGCGCCGAAGATGATGCGCGAGAGCGCAGATTCCGAGCACTCCGGATATGACATCACGCTCCGGGAACGAGGGGCTTCGGTGGTATTTGAAAATTATTTCCTGCAACCTCCGTGCACCAAATTAAAAAAAAAAAAAGAATCTCGACGTTTGTGATCCTGGAAGCCAAATGAAGGCTATATAAGTGTTTTTCTTCAAATACGTACAAGACTGGCTTCCAGTTTTTCCTTTAAGCTGCAGTCTCCCTACAACATACAAAAAGGCACGCTAGTCGTTGCAACTAGAGTGCCTTCATACACACGCGCTTTTGCTTGAGTGGTGACATCTGAGCCATTTTTCCGCCCAATCGTTTTTTTATGCATTTTGAAGCGCGCGCAATCCGGTGTCACTCAGCTCGAGCGCTTAGCTTTTGGCTAATGCATTGACGCCATTTTACCGCCAAGTCACCCACCGAGTGCGCGAGAACGTCACGCGCTGGCACATTCAGTGCAACAATGGATGTCTTCACCCTGAGACAGACAGACATGCAGGCACCCTATCGCAGACCAGTCGCAGACGGGATGACAACGTTATCTGCCGACACGCCCTACGTATGCTAGAAGCACGTTTTTTTCTTTATAAGATGCGTACGCTTCCCTGCGCAGGAATTCTAATTATCTGCGGTGTTTGTTTCTGCTGTGATACTGTCGATTCAGCGTTGCTTTCTGAAACACGCTCGTAAGCTGCATTATGTTTTCGCTGTAAAGCAGTCGTGAACAAGCAATTCCTGGCGCAAGATATCTCAGCGATAGCGATGGAAACCGTCGTAAAGCGCGAGTCAAGACAATCCAAAGCCTCCCGATATCCCAGAAAGCCCATGGTATAAATAAATAAATAAATAAATAAATATATATATATCATTCCGGGACAGTATAGACCCCTTTCGCAAATACTGCCCTCTGTTGTTGGCGGCTGTGGAATTCCTGCACAATGGCGGATTAAAACCACAACGTCCCGGCACACTTCATGCGTTTGGTTGCATTAGAAGGCAAAAACACACCCACAGAAAATGGTGATGATCGCAGTGATGTTGCACTTTCGACACTGTTTGATTGGCTTGTTGCTCCTGGCGTTGGCCGCGCTCCGACGTTCGCTATCTAATGGAATGACTTGCACGTTCCACGATGTCATGTTGTTCCGCCATTGTGCAGGGGTTCCGACCTTCTAATAATCGGCACGCGAATTTCGAAAGGTGTCTATTCCATGCGCCTGATCGAAACACCGCATAAGTGCGCGGTTGGCACCGACATAATGGGGAATATTAGTAGATTATTTTTTTCCTATAAAGATACCCAGTACCTGCACGCATAATGGCCGCTACCGGCGCGATGGTTTTTGCGCAGTGTGGGGTATTGTTATGGGAGCGCAGCAATCTGGCTATAACACTCCCTAATAGGCAGTTTTAGCCGATCGTTTTATCCTCCCGATAACGGCATCCGATAATCCGCCGGCGCCTATGCGCGTGCGTCGTATCGTTATCGGGTGTCGTTAACGAAGCGTCAAAACGAGCTACCATTATTTTTCTAGTACCGAATATCGTTATATTCTGTACTAGAATATCGTCTCTTTTCCCCATGAAGAAGAGAACAAAACGTTGGTATGATTTGTTCCTTAAATATACCAGGACTTGGGCAGATGATATAAGTCGTGTATACAATCTTAAAGCACCTAATATGTTTTTGTATGTCTATTAGATACATTCATATATTATTTTGCTGGGTTTATTAGGAAGATATAGTAGATCTTTGCTTTCCAAAAACAATACTCCATATGTGTGTGTCTGGGGGGGGGGGGGGGTACATATTTTGGTTAAATTGTACTACAGGGAAGCATAATTTCGTAATATTAGGAATGTCTGGAAGGAACGGATTCTCTTGACTTCTTTGACTGCGATTTGAATCTGGTTACGTTGCATTTGTGGATATCATCCCCTTTCTTACACTGAGATACTTACATCACAAGGAGGCACTGATTTTTTTAAAATTAGTTTCTTACTCTATTGTTTTGGGAAGCGTAAAATAGTATAACCCGCGAGTATCGCACCGATAACTTCACCGTACGTTATCGCGCATCCTTATCAGGACTGTAAAAAAATATCTCTGTTCTTGCATTTTAGCCGAACCTCACACTAGCATTTTCAAAACAAAACGTAAAAGAAAAGAAAAAAGACAAAAAATCGGTCTGTGTATGTTTATACAGCCTAGAACTTAGTTTGCCTCAACAGGCAACTTGTCTGCGTACCGCGCGATAGGGCGAGGGGCACGGCCCATGTATACCTCATTCTCCTCATACTGCAAGTATTGCTCCTTACTTTCTTCGGTAACAAAGTAACTTCTCGGTTACTATTTTTAACAAAAAGGACCGAGTAACATATTTTCGTTCCTTTTTAATGAAGTAACGAGCAACGGCATTGAGTTACTTCTGGAGAGGAACACGTGCAACACAAGTGACCCAATGTGGTTTTCACTCCAGCTCTCCTGTGGCCTTCACGAAAAAAAAAAAAATCGCCAACAAGAAAAAGATGTCTATGAATGCATTGAAAAACGAGGCATTATTAACGACAGAAAATATAGAAAGGCGGCTACTGTTTAAAAGAAAAACAACAACGACACATCAGACTAACGCGTTTGTTTTGAGCTAATTAGAAGCGCTTTCATTTTGAATCTCAGTAGCAAAAGCAATATATGTACACAGTTACTTTTTGAGCGAGTAACAAGCAACGATAATTAACTACTTTTTTTGTTACGCGTACATGTATGTTCCAAATCCACCAAGAAAATTCCTCATCACTCTCCCGCGCATGCGTTTTAATGTAACAACTAAAATCGTGATACAAAAAAAAAAATGAACGTGACTCAAGTGACCCTTTTCTGACTCCCTTCCAGCGTCACCAGCCATCCCATACATCCGCCTCTAATGACTCAAGCGGTGCACCCTTCTAATCCTCGTCCGTAATAAGTTGCTGCGTGATGCGATCAGGGGTCTCGGCTAATGCGATCTCGCAAGGAGCGGCGGCCCTGCATGGGAGGGAGCACGTTCCCACGTAACCGACGCCCGCAAAGCCACAAAGAGGATTGTTTAGCTCCTCTCGAGTACCCTCGCCCCACCCGAGAGTCGAGAGGAGAAAGCTGCTGATCGTTCGGATAAGGTACTGACGAAGCAGATTTGAACGCCGCGTTTCCCATGGACGAGCTCCCGGGAGTTGTTGCATCCTCCGTGTCGACTAGATGTCGCGATGTCCAGATGTGTCCTCTTCTTCGCGCCACGTCGAAGATGCGTCTCGGCTTTTTGGCAGCAACTCGTTAATTCATTAACTCGTTAAGTCATGCCTTTTTTTGCTTTTTTTCCTGAGCAAACTCACAAAGACAACGAGAGTCATTACGATGCACTTTTCTTCGCGGCTTGATTGGCTCAATCGGGACGTAGCTTCAACTGTGGTCTAACTTACCGTGAAACGGAGTGTAAAGATGTACGAACGATGGTTTTTCACTCCACTTCACTTTATTTCTTTAAAGACCCCCGTTGGGGATATTACGTGAGGGGTGGTGTGTGCAAAATAAACATTTGAAAGAGTACAACATGGATTCACTGAGATAAATGAATGGTAACATTTTCTTTGAAACTTGATGGGCAGGTGATGGCAGCGATGTTGTAGGAAAGGTCGTTTCAGTCTTTGGCTGCTCGGGGGAAAAGTGAGGCAGAAAAAGTGACAGTGCGGGACTGTGGGTGGGCGACCTGGAGCAGATGACAGGTGCGTTGGGACCTGCGTGCTAAGGGTACGATGTAAGGTGCGATACCAAGCGGAAAGTGGAAGAAGTTGTGAACAGGAGAGAAAATGGAAATGCGGCGACGACAAGAAAAAGTTAGCAAACGTGATTCAGCTTTTAGGGACGATGCACTGACATTGTACGAGTATGAAGCATGAACGAATCTGGTGGCGCGATTTTGAAGTGCTTCGAGTGCGTTGATAAGATATACTTGGTGTTGGTTCCAGATTACGGAAGCGTATTCAAGTTTGTGTCTGATCAGCGATTTATAGGCAAGTAGTTTCACGTGTTGGGGTGCATGGCTCGTCGTTCATAGCCTTCAGAGTGAAAGGAGAGCAGCTGCACACCGGCTCTCTTTGGATGGCTGGATGGATGCTAACGGCTCTACCCTTTATAAATGTGGTAGGTTGCGCCACCTAGCCGAGAAACCAAAAGTATGATTTTTACAGTGTTGAAGCTATAGCGAGAACATTGCGCTATTTGCTTCGAACCGATGTTCGTCCACCCTTATAAGACTTCGAATTTGTTAGAGTCACAAAAACAAAAAAAAGCTTAAGAAACGCGGGGCGTGGTGAGTCCAGGGCGTTTTATGATCAATCCGCAGCCAATGAGATGGTAACATTAGTTTGATACGCTATAAAAACACGATGTCGAAATCACGAGGCAACAAGCGGAAACCACACATACCCAACGTCCTGCGCTTCGTAATCTCTTAATGACTTGAGTTGCTGTGTCTGTATTGAATTGTATCAACTAGATTAAAGGGACTATGAAACGATTTTTCAACTTCCTAATTTTTGGCTTTCCTCCTCCAGAGCCTTCGTCCTGAGCCTTGCTCCTCCTGAGCCAAAATAAATATCAATATCAATATCAACTCAAAGGGTAAGTGAGAGACCACGTGGTTATGACGCAGTATTTCACCGGAACCGATGACTCCGAGCTTCCACCGTGCTTTTTAAGCATACCGTGGAACTTGTCGTTCTCAAGTGATGACAAGTGCCGTCACGGCACTCATTGGACACGAACGCGAATCCGAATATTCGTCGACGGATTGATGGTTGACGAACGCGTACGTCCGAGTGACGCAGTGCTCGTGGCCCATGCGTGGGCTGGTTTTCAGCTGATGTGCTTAGGTACCGCGGATGCATCGCAGTAAAAAGGCGGAGGTAAAAATGGTCCTCTCTACTTTCAAGTTTCCGTACCGAAAAGAAGGCTTTTGGCTTTCTACCCCCATGCGCTAGTTCTCTTTCGGCCCCCTAAACGACATGCGATTAGTAAAATCCTAACCTGACAGATAGGAAGCACTGTCGAATTCTCGAAGACACACACACACGTACACACACACAGACCCGAGGCTCAGGGTCGTGGCACACTCTCTTTCTCTGCGCTTTGCTGGATGAGCCGGTGAAGAGCACGCACAGAAAGACGACGACAGCCGTGACGTTGCATTTTCAGCACAGCTGGATTTGACCCTCCGCTCGTGCCCCGTCAGCTTCTTTATTCTTTATTCAAGGATTACCCAGCATTGCCCGGAGGCGTTATTGCAAAACGATTACAGTTAAAAAATATATTTATTTGTAGAGCACACTTGGTCTTCAGTCAACCTATTCCACTCTGCATTGGTTGTAAGAAAAACCTAATTCCTATACATATTCAGACCACCTAGAAACATAATGTGGGCGTTTTAAATATATTTATCTATTAATACCGATCTTATTATTGTATATAAAAAATGAAAACTTCAATCTCAACTTTTTCGTCGGGAGGAAAGTAGTTCCCAAGTCAATTCTCTTTTCATTTTACTGCAGCTCTCCCTCCGCCCATACCGATCCAGGACAAACCTAGCAGCTCTGTTTTGAATTCGTTGCAATTTATCGATCAAAGTTGTTTGCGAAGGGTGCCAGATGGCAGAGGCGTATTCTAAAATTGGTCTGACACATGTTAAGCACGCGGTTTTCTTCAAATCAAGTTGAGAGCATTTCAGATTTATTTGAATAAAATTGAGCGCCCTTCCAGCTTTCACGATCGCGTCATCAACATGAGCGTTCAAAGAACAGTCGGATGATAGAGTGACACCAAGGTACTTATATCTATATTCGTTACTTATTGAGTGATTTTCTACCCGCTAGTGACTTTCAATATTTTTCTTCTTCTTTGTAAAACACAGGTGTACACACTTTTTTGGATTTATATTCATCTGCCACGTGGAGCCAAATGTCGTTGCAACAGAGCAGCGTCTTGTTCATCCTTCATTTTTCTATACACAACGCCGTCGGCAAACAACCGTATACACGAGGAAATTCCCACGGAAATATCGTTTACATAAATAAAAATAAAAAGTGGACCTAGAGCAGAGCCCTGTGGGTTCCGGACGATACGTCAACATACCCCTACTTTTTTTTCCGTTTAGGGCAACACATTGGCGACGTTGAAGTAAGTAATTTTCAATCCATCGGAACACACTAAAATGCAGGTTTAACATCTTAAGTTTACCAAAAAGGTGCGGGTGCGACACAGTGTCGAATGCATACAAAAATCTAGAAAAACACAATCAGTTTGCCGTCCATTATCAACATTAGAAGCCAATTCGTGATAAAATTCTACAGGCTGTGTCATGAAACCCGTGTTGTTCATGAATTACTCTGTTGTTGCTTATTATATGCCGCATTATCTCTGTATCTAAAATGTGTTCGATGATTTTACATGAGATAGCAGTTAGTGATATTGGCCCGTGGTCTGAAACTTCTTTTTTAACCGCCTTTGTGAATAGGAACAACATGGGCGATTTTCCAGTCGTCTGGTGGACGGTGATTTATCGTAGATTAAATAAAAAGACAGCGATATAGGTCCGGCACAACGCTTTTGCTTTAGTTTCGTCGATGTTTTTAAGAGAGACCAAAAAGCGTCTCTGTGATGAGTCTTTCACGATTGGATAATCGCTGACAATGATGTCTCGAGTGCGATGAGATCTACTTCAATTCATGTAAATTAGAGCAATGTCAGACGACTGTCAAATTTGACGTTGTTGGTGTAAGGACAGGATGGCTTCATGCTTCATCCGCGATTTTTACACACCGTTGAAACTGTCACTAGCAATCGCTAATCCTGGTCGTGTCGCCGCTGATATATGAACCGTAAGTGAGAGCCACCGAAACATCTCGTAGCCAATGGAGACATTTTTTTTATTTCTGAAACACGTTAAGTGCAATGTCGTCTCAAGTCCTCATTGAAGGTTGGAGATATTTCGGAATGCGCGTACGGAGAGAGAGACAGACAGAGAGAGAGAGAGAGAGAGAGAGAGAGAGAGGGAGGAAGCCAGAGCGCAGACCGAGCCACGCGCAAACCAACGAGGTAGAGTGCCTTAGGACGATAAACTGGCAGCTGAAAATCACACCCAAACGGCCGACGCCTTGTTGCACATTTTAGAGCGCAGCTCTTAGGCGCCCGTTTCCGGCTTGAGCGGCGTCGCCGTCACCGTCGGCGTCGGCGTAACCTCGAGGTCACCCCAAGGTCACGTGACCCCCTTCCCGAGGTCACGTGACCCCCGAGACCACGTGGCCCCCAGGTCACGTGGACCCCGAGGCCACGTGGCCCCCGAGGTCACCATGACCCCCCCTCGAGGTCACGTGACCCCCGAGGTCACGTGACCACAAGGTCACGTGACCCCCTCGAGGTCACGTGAACCCCCCTCCCTCCGCACCTTCCCCTCCTCAAGAGCTGCGCTCCAATTCGGCATTACAGGGAGTTGTAAACGGCTTTCATTTTTGACCACTAGACACGTGACCTTATAGTTTTACGTCTAGATTTGAACGAAGTGCCGCGCACAAATAATTGCTTATTGATCTTTAAATCAGTACCGACGAAATAAGTTATGTTTCGTTTAAGTCCAAAATGTGCTTTTACGACAAAAACACGGGCAGCTTCGCAATGTCTCCGCTAGATGCCGTCAGCCGAAGTGCTGTATTTTGGTATTTTATCGGAGCTAGACGCTGATCTCTGGGGCAAACAGTACTGAAAATATAGTTTATCATGTTTTCTACAGCGATAGCAACACAAATCTCGGCTCGGTTTGGCGTATAAGCCTCAGGATTTGGTACGGTCACGTGTCTATAGTGGCCAAAATTGTAAAATAGGGCGGCAGCCAAAGGGGGATCACTTTTGCGTGGTGAACGAGATACCAGTTAATCTCTCCAAGCCCCTCTACCTCGTTGCACGCAAACACACATAGAAGCTAAAGGTGAAATGTCACGCCATATTCATCGATTTTGATCTGCTTTAGACAAAGATAGTACATATTCGGCGAGCAAGTCATCTGCTTCTTGCACAGGAGTTGCAATGACGTCACAACGACGCCGCGTTCTGATTGGCTTTGATTGAAAGGATAGTGGGTAGACCTCAATGCTAGATGCCTTCAGGTCTACCCACTATTTTTTTTCCGATCAGCCATTAAGAGCTTGGCGTTCTGACGTCATCACAACCCCTGTGCAAGAAGCAGACGAACTTGCGCTCGGCATAGGCAGAGAAAGACGGTCAACACCGTGACGTTGCGTTTTGGCACTGCCTGATTGGTCAGATCGTCTCGTAGCGAAGCATGCGCTCCGACTTGAAATGAGGCATACACCTTTCCAGTAGCGGTGTGCGAATGCTGGTTCGAATAGTGCTGCGTCATTCCCGAGCTGTCACGGTGCAATAAAAATACTCCACGTGCCGGCTCCCTCTACACTCAATTCGAACCGGTTTTCGCACACCTCTACTTTCGATCGCTTCTCACGCGAGCAAAAAAATGCTGAGTCACCGAACAGTGGACGCATGCACAGTGTTGGATACTCCGCAGAACATAACTAGTGCACATGTTCAGGACGCGTGCCATAGCCGGCTAGATAAAGACGACAACGCGCACAAGGCGGTTATTGAGACTTGGGAAATTCCGTCCTTTTCTCAAGAGCTCCACACCGGATGGATGCGCCACCTAGACTAAATATAAAAAGACGTACATGATTCCTCCTGCCCTTCTAGAAGCCCATTTTCTCCCCCTACCACGAGGCGATTCTCACTTCGTTTTTTTTTCTTTTCTGATTAGCAGCAACGCTGCCAAGTGACGTCACTTCCTTCTACAGCGCCCCCCCCCCCCCTAACGATAAAACAGCGCAGGAAAGGTGAGGTTGCCGGCGTTGCACGGAACGGTAGGACGCGGCGGCGTTTCCCTGATTTAGGGGGAAAAGAGGCTCTCACCCGCGTCGCACCGGCGTGTTGGAATGCCACCACAGCTGGCTCAAGAAGCAGCCGAGATCGCGTAGCCCCAGTGGCGGCACGCTAACACCAGCATCCGACTTATGTAAACTATACGATTATTCTCGCGGTTGCGTGTTTGTTCTTCTGGAACACTCCCTGACAACCGCGTCACACGTACAGCCAGGCAGTCTGTATAGCTTCATATAGTTTATAGCTCCACATGGAACCTGACATCTTCTAGTTTCATGGGCTCTGTCTTAACGCGGGAAGCTGTAGAACCTGAGGAACTGTTTTGTACGAGAGGCATATGAATGGATCATTGCAAAGATCTATAGTCGGATGTCAGCTCAACAAAATCAATTGGTTCTACAGCACGCGCGGGTTGCCTTTAGCAGTCTGGGCTAAACGCGTTAGGCTAGTAACGCGTTACAATGTAACTTGTAACTGTAAAATGTACAATGTAAGTTGTAACGGTAGTTCTATTCCCTTTTTTCTGAATTAACAATGCAAGTAACGACGTTACTTCCGTCGCTACTTTGCGAATACGTAGTTTCTCATTAGTCGCGACTCGGCCATAGCCACGTGTCAGGCACGTAACCGGGATTTTGTTTCGGGGGGGGGAGAGCCGCCCCATGTGACAAAATGCTGTATGAGAGGAAAGGAGGTCCCAACAAAATGGAAGATTTCGGGGGGGGGGGGGGGGATTGGCGGCTTCTGGTCAAGAGATCCAACGAGTCAAAAGATCCAACGAGTCAAAAGGTCCAATAATGGATCTTTTGACTCGTTGGATCTTTTGACTCGCCAGACACGAGTCAAAAGATCCAATGTGGGTCAAGAGGTCCAACGAGTCAAGAGATCCATCGAGTCAAAAGATCCACGGCGAGTCAAGAGGTCCAACGAGTCAAAAGGTCCAACGAGTCAGAAGGTCCAATAATGGATCTTTTGACGCGTTGGATCTCTTGACTCGGCAGACGCGAGTCAAAAGATCCAATGCGGGTCAAGAGGGCCAATTACTCGAGAACTGCCGCGTCATATTGCAAGGGGGTCGCGAAAAGCTCCTCACCACTCCTCCCCTAGTGCAAGGGGAGACGTTGAACATTAAAGATCAGAAAACAATTTTTTACTAAGTGCCTTAGTTTTTGTTTAAAAAAGAAAAAAAATGTGAGACAGATTTAAGTTTGACGCGCCGCTCAACTCCGCAAAGCCGGAAAACGGGCCTGAGGGGTTACCGGAGAGCGGTTTTGTGTCGCTGGCTTTGGGAAGTGGGGAGGGAGCGCTTTTCTTTGCTTCGGGTAGATGCGCCACTAAAACTTTGCGTGACAAAAGTCAAGAATATGAGTCTTTTGACGCGTCTGTTCACGTTTTCACGACAACATTTAAAAAAAAAGTAGCCTCAAATCGAGCAGGTACTTATTGAGCTTGCTAACTCTTTCACCCAGTTCACGTCACGCGCGTATTTTCTTGGCCGGCACAAGCGGCTGCGGGAGGAAAGGGGAATAGTCCCCTTTCTTCTTCGCGATTTCTCCGCGGCTAGGGGAGGGCCGGAGGGGACTCTCCTCATTTTGTTGCGGTGTCGCTGAACCGTGACTTTTTTTTTTTCCGTAAAGCAATATTGTCCGCGAAGACGAAGCAGAACAAGCATACAACCGCGGCGAGAGGACCTGCTTTCAGAGCGCGTCACCTTTGTCTTTAGGTGACTTCGATTTTCCTGGAGTCACGAATAATTAGCGGGCCAGCAAGCAGACAATAGACAAATTGCCAACATCTAAACGAAAAAGGCAGGCGAAAAAACGATCTGAGTGGCTATGTATGTGAACAAAGTTATCCAGGATCTAAAAATCGGTGAGCTTATGTCCGGAGAGATAGTGTACGGCGAGCTTTTACAGCGAACCTGTTTATGGCTAGGGTTCTGTGGATTTTTCGTGTGCGTGACCAAAACTTTACGCTCGCACCGCCGCACGCGCCGCACGCACGCCTTCCCCGTATAAAAGATTCGAAGTAAATAACCAAAATAAAGCGTTGACGAACGCGCGTGCAAGATACCATTTGTTTTAGGTTTTTGCTTTAGAACAGTTACTGCTGCAGACGCCGGCACGTGCGGCGCCTGCAGGAACACCATATCCCTGCATTCTCCTTGATGCTTGGGTAATTTAGCACTAGAGTCTATTTAGTAGATTAGTTATCAATAGGCACCATTTTCAAGATCAGTAGACTCTCAGGTAGATAATAACGGTTTATCAAAGATGTGCCGCTGTGCGACCTGCGGGGCGGCGGAGCAAACCTCACCGGAGAAAAGCTCACCGGAGATAAGCTCACCGGAGAAAAGCTCATCGGAGAAAAGCTCACCGCCAAACTGTCCGATGCTGAGAAAAGCTCACCTACGAATCTAAGAATCGAGCGTCGACTCAAGTGAAATACGCTCACTCAACTGAAGTATGCTGTGATGGCTTATGCGCATGCGGTCATTCTGCCCTTCACTAGCAGAATATATTTTTAAAATATTAAAACATCGTGTAACACGTTAGGCGTTGCCCGACGAAAATAAAATAAATAATTCCGATAGAAGGCTAATTAAAAAAATAACAACAAATGTCGATAGAACGCTAATTGAAAAAAAGGTCGTATTTCCTCTATCCCGGCTACGTCAGAATTAAATATGGTGACACACAAAGACGCTGTTGCATAACACGCAATCACAAAAATATATTTGAGGTTTGTGTTTATTCAGTGTCAGGTCGGTTTGCCTTTGAGGAGCGGCGACACTGGTTTACGCTGTAGACGAGAAATTTTGACAGTGCAGTACCACTACAAGCCTGTGGTCTTTAACGTGCATCACGCAGTAGCCATACATGACTGCACGCACGCCACTACAAATATGTAGTATGTTCATGATAATGTCTGATTCATCATGTGGATATGTTTTCTTGCACCGCCATTGCGCTAATTCGAAATTATAAAAAAATATATCTGATTTTTTTCTTCCCGCGTTTAAACTACGTTCTACTAAAGCTACAGTGCAGCCGACGCTACGAGCTGACAGGACCAATCAAGCAATGGTGAAAACAAAACGTATTAATGGCGTTCGTCGACTTTTTTGTGCATGTTATTACCGGCTAGTCCAATCAATCGCAGAGTGCCTCGCGGCTTTGCGCTTTTAGTGTGCGCGTGTGCATTTGTGTAGTGACTTTCAAGCTAGTACAGCGCGCAAAACTCTTGGGAAATTCCTGCGGTAGTCAAGCATACAGCACGAAGAGATGGCGTTGGTCACCAGCCGATTGAAATGGAAAACGCACAACGCCGTGACACAGCCACCCATTTAGGATCCCAAAACCTGTCGTTCCCGAGGCCACTGCATCATCTTCTCCCATCATCCTTTTTTGTTTTTTGCTTTGTTATTATTCGCGGGATCCCACCCCGTTGCAGTGCAGTGACCGTCACCCCCTCCTCGCCACCCGAAAGCCGTCATTCATCGTTGTTTTGCTTTTCTTTCTTTTCCTGCTGTTTTTGTTCCAACTTTCTTCGAAGCCCTTCACCCCCCCCCCCCCTTTCCCCGTTATCGGACAGGGAGTCAAGAGGTCCAACGAGTCAAAAGGTCCAATAATGGATCTTTTGACTCGTTGGATCTTTTGACTCGCCCGACACGAGTCAAAAGATCCAATGTGGGTCAGGAGGTCCAACGAGTCAAGAGATCCAACGAGTCGAAAGATCCACGGCGAGTCAAGAGGTCCAACGAGTCAAAAGGTCCAACGAGTCAGAAGGTCCAATAATGGATCTTTTGACGCGTTGGATCTTTTGACTCGTTGGACCTCTTCGACTCCGGAATCGCATTGGCCCCACGCCCCGCCACTGGCTACGTGCCTTGCCGCACGTGTGAGTGTGTCGCGAAGAACCTTGTTATCTTTATGCACGTTCTTTGTGACCCAACACTAGAAGTTGATAGCTTGAAGCACCATCATTGTTTCCGTTTTCTTGTTGTCTTGGCCAATCACTTTTTGGTCACATCAGCCGTGAAACTACACATGCTCAGTGACTAATGTTATAACATGAAGTGAGTAACACACGTACACTGACCATCGACACGAAAAAGACCAGTGAAGCGCTTTGGCCTCGCTGGAGTAAGTGTGCTCCGTTTGAGTAGCAGATGGAGTTGATCTAGCGCAGAAGAACCGTATGGCTCTGACACTTTAGTTGGCCATGCGCTCCACTGGCCCCTTTCGTTTCGTTCAGCACTGTGCCTGGGCTTCATGCAATAAACGGGGGGCGTTTTCTACTTTTTCCTTTATTTTTATCTAATAAAAAAAAAAGTAGCTTAAAAGTAACGCCGTTACATTTAAAAGTAACTGTAACTAGTTATTTTTCCGTAGCGGTAACTGTAACGGTAGCTATAGGCTACTTTTTTCTGACAGCAACAGTAACTGCAAAGAATTAGTTTTAATGCGTTTGCATTAGAACGCTTGTTTGGACAAAAACCCGGCGGTGTCTTTCGTTTGTCATCGCCGGGGAGAGAGGGAGAAGGAGGGGAGAGGGTGACGCTTGCGACACTCCCGTTGGTCTGAAATGCTGACGTGAGCACGCGTCAACCTGTCCCTCTCTCCCCGGTGCTGACAAACTGACAGACACCGCCGGGTTTTCGTCAAAACGAGCCCTTTCGTTTTCGTCAAGTCACGCGCACAGCTGGCGCGGAGCCAGAGAGGAGGAGGCGCCGCGCAACACCACCTAGATAACAAAGATGTAGTGATGAATGAGGTGGCGTCATCACAGAAGGTGAACGCTGGACACAGATTGAAAACAAGTGCTGCGCCAGGGCTCGGCTTTGAGTCAAATTTGAGCCGAACGTTGACGCAATCGGCGTGTCCAATCTGTGCCCAGCGTAGGCCTTCTCTGATGACTCCGTCTCATTCAGCACTACGGATTTGTTTTTCTTAGGACGTGTTGCGCCGCGGCCCGGTGGAATGCGGGTCTGCTCAGTTGCCGCTCTACCGTCGCCGGTTGTTCTTCGCTCTGGGTTTACCTAGTTGCGGTGCGTAAGCTGTGATGTGCGCGTAGCTAAAACAATGGATGCGGTTTCCTCCCCGAGTGATATGAATGCGGTTCCCTCCACGAGTGGTATGGGCGTGGTTTTTTTCCACGAGTCATATGGATGACGGTTTTCAGCGGCGTCCACGTACTCTGACAGGCAAAATACAAAAACGGGGGCGAAAAAAAAGATTCATTGGTGGATTCTTAGGGAATCCTTTAGCATGACCCTTGGGAAACGCCGCACACGTCGCCCTGTAGCAAACGCTAACACTGACTTCGTAACAAGGCCAAAAAGAGGCAGCAAGGAATAGTGGAAGCAAAAAGAAACCCAAAAGAAAGAGCCAAAAGAGAAAAGTAAAGGGGTCAGCGCTAGCCTTTCCAAAGGGGGAAGTGTGTGGCGTTTCCAAGAGTCATGCTAACGCATTCCCTAAGAATCCACCAACGGATCTTCCTGTATAATATTATTTTTAAAGTAACTTATCCAAGACTGGCCTTTTGCCGGGCTTTGGCTGCGCGTGCGACCAAGTGTTATCAAAGGCAGAAAGCTTACACTCTAGGAGGCGGGGCATCTACTGGGTTCTTAACATGTCACCGGCTATAGCTCTTAACAGCCTGGTAATAATATAATAACTAGCGTGGTAATAATGTAACAACTAGGGTGGTAATAACTATAGTCGGTTGCAACTCCAAGAAGGTAGGGCGGGGGTAAGACGGGCCGGGGAGGAGGAAGCAGACGGAACGCTAAAGAGAGAAGGAAATTTACCCCTATCTTCTCCAGCGCCACGTGAGGACGACACTAAAAAATACGCCAACTTTTGAGCCGATCTGCGGAAACATGCCTCTTTGTCCACTGTTCGGCATTGTGAAACACCGGGTCGCAGGGTATGCTAAGATGGATGCATGTGCTCGCGCGGAACACCTGAATGCAAACATACGAAATGTACAAACAAAGAAAGGAGATAATAAATGTTATTATTCTAAAGAATCCAGTGCACGAGTAGTCACTGAAAAAAATAAATACATACAGGTGAAATAATATAACCAGTTACACATAAATGGCACAAAGAACAGACAAGGAGTATTTTTTTCAATATTCCTATTATAAATCTTAGTAAGGCATCAGCATCAGCTCGAAACTTCGCGACATACTGCCTCGAGGAGGCTCATGTTATATCCGGTTTGACAGGCACGTCTTTTTGAGCTCTCACTTTTCAACCCTACGCTTAATCAATCATGCGATCTATCATTTTATTAGCTGACCTATACCATCTCGAGACTGCTGTACACTGAACAACTTTACAGTTCGAACGCCTGTTACTGGCTAAAAAACTGAACTGTTTAACATGGCTTGCATGTGACCTCATCATGCTACGCTGGTTGTTATTGCGGCTTGCTCTTGCTGAAAAAGAGTCAAATCTGGTGGTGCCAAATGCACGCTGCATGCAGAACGTACGCAATCAGCAGCAGGGCCACAAGAATGGCAGCCAATGTGAAGGTCAGCTTCGCCAAATAATTTTCACTTGGTCCAGTGTCGCGAGGAATGGCGTGAGCGCGTGGGACAACAAAGGAAAAAACGAAAAAACTTCCTTTCTTGGGGCTGTAGTCAGGACACTCGGCGAAAAAGTCGTCGAGGAATCCGGTGATTCTGATAGGCCGGCGGCGCGCTGGACCTTGGCGCCGTCCAATCACTGCGGTCGAATTCCTCGCCGACTTTTTCGCCAAGTGTCCTGATTAGAGCCTCTGGAAAGCGCGTTTTTGAAGAACCAAATGTTTCTCTCTAGTCTGTTTCGCAGGTGCGACTCCGACAAACCTTGACAACGCGGTATGTTTTTTTTCAAAACTTCCTTCTTTTTCTCCTCCCTCTCGCTTTCCTCCTCATAATTTTTATTCAAGAGAATGATTTTTATTCCAGAGCGGATCTTGATCCTTTGTGCTATTTTGGGGTGTCAATTGAAAAAAAAAAGAAACAAAACTTATTCGCGTCATTTGTTAACGGAGTGCCCTTTCACTACTCTCATCTCGCACGCAAAAACTGACAAAAGTTTAAACAAAATACGGAGGTGGCTCAAGCTGTTAGAAGAGACTCGAATCACTGCTAACGTTCGGCTGTACCTTCGAGGCCACCAGAAACTTTTTTCCAAGTATTCTCCCTCTACACCCCGACCCCTACACACTTGTAGCTCTATGTAACATCCGACTAATGAGTCACACTATAGTCCACTTTCGATACTTCTATTCTCAGGCACAACTTTCTGGGGCGATTCGAAAGAAACGAAAGCGTGTTTGGGCGCTACGATGATGTGTACATGTTAAATGAATCGCGCAACGATTTTTGTATACTTCATTCAATACCGCTACGAACGAACCCCTGCCGTTGATAACCAAGGAAACACCGTTAGTTTTCCTTTCCGCTCAATGGCAGACGCAGACACCTTATGGATGGCAAAGCATAGATGGGGTGACCGAACGTCCCGTTTTGGCCAGGACAATCCCGTTTTAAAAATGCATTTCTGCCGTCCGTCAATCTTTTTTTAAATAAGCCTCACGTCTGCTTTTTGAAAACCTGCGTGCGTACTTGCAACATATGCTAATCGGAGTAAGCCAAAATACATAATGCATTTAATTAAAGTAAACATACTACAAAAACGTTACCTCCATACGCTCTAGAGAAATGCTGCGTGTCTACTTACCCGCAAAACCTTGAAGAGCCAATCATTGCGACCTAGTAAATCAGCTCAGCGAGGATGAGACAGACATCTGTTTAGACTTAAAATGAAGTTCGTGCCGATACCAATGCAAAGTGCATTGCTTGCATGTAATGCACGTAATGTCACAGGTCACAATGATTGGCTCTTCGATGTTTTGCGGGTAGTAGACGCAGGCATTTCTTAGAGTGTAGAGCAAATTTGGAGCTCTTTCTGCGGTTGCATTTGTCAATACGTTCTGTTCACGCACACGTTTGTACGGGGCGCTTGTCCATACTACTATATTGGGTATGCTTCAGTTTTGTTCGAAAATTAATAAAGGGGCTTCGTGTACCCAACTAGACAAACAGCTTGGCGAGTATAAGTGTTGCATGCGACACGAGTACACGGCTAACTAGTATGCCAGGTGTCTTGCTTGTCATGAGCCCCACTCGGGCCCATGGCGATCAAGCCGCTCCCGGCGTCCCGCAACTCCCGCTGTGCACAGTGCTGTCACGCGATCGTCACATGATTAATCAGTGCCAGTACAAAAAACGCCATGAAAACTCGAGAATTTGTCGCAGATTACAGGTTTGCTATACGACGATTCGAACAACGCATAGAAATGCAGCTGCCATATTTTAATGCTCAAATATTCAGTTTCTGGTACTAACAAAAAAAAAATCATGAACCGTTTTGAACCGGTTACCGTTTCAGCTTTCTGGTTCAATTACGGTTCAGTTCTAAGATGGCGGCGACGATTTTTGGTTCGGTTCAGTTCCGGTTCGGCTAAAAAGTAACGGTCCGGTTCCGGTTCCGTACTCTCTGCCCTATGAACCCCTGTCTGAATAAAACGAGCAAACTAGAAGACCATTAGCTCACGTGACAAGCGTGTCCGTTACACTATTGGAAGGTGGTGCTAATTAAGACGCCTTACGACAGTCGCTAATTTATTTATGTATTTATGCGATACCCACACCGCCTAAACAGGCGTTACAGTGGAGGGAATACGCGGGCATAAAAGCCTATCAATGTGTCAGACCACCGCTCCGCGGCAGAGCAACCATTCGAACTGCAGGAAAAACAAGTGATGTACGCTTACAAACATATAAACTACGCAATGGAATATGAGCTAATGTATAAAAGAAATCACGCGGGGGTAATCTATGACACGGGAAAAAAGACATCACTTGATAGCACACCACTCTAAGACGGAGACAATACATTCTAGTCAGTAAACAGATTTCGGCAAGAGAACGTCCCAGATATCTTTTTCTTTATGTGGAACTTCCGGTGACCTTCAAGTATTGACAAAGCGTGTCAGATTGATAGTGCGGTCGCGTTGCGTCAGTGGCGGTCCTAAGGGGAAGGGGGGGGCGACCGCCCCCCCCCCCAAATCGATCGCTTTTTATAATTTTTTTTATTTTACAGCCAATATTTTTTTTATTTTACAGCCTATATTGCGAGCAAAGGTTTACATGTTGCGCATTTCCGACTTGCAAACAGTGGGACTAATAAAAAAAAATCTTTATTCACAAAAAAGTGTGATGTCTCTTTTTTTGTTATTTAAGCAGCAATTTCGCCCCCCTAAAACCAATGTCTGGGACCGCCACTGCGGTGACGTACACGTATCTTTGTGTGCCAACTGTCAAATGGCACATGCTTCCATTTTAGATGTATTTTGTGTGTGTCACTGAAATCGACAGCATCGTTTCGGTAACAAAGCGAGCAAATAATTTTTGTAGTCTTTCTCAAGTCTTACATTGTCACGTACCGTAAAAGATACATTACAATTAACAAATTACAAGAAAGAAAAAACAAGAAATTCTGTTTTTTGTTTTTTCAGCAAAAAATATTGACAAAATCATGTTTTACAGTGCTCCACTTTGTTGGAGTCGAGAGACTCGTAAACAGCGAACGATTCTTATTTTAGTATTGTTTGAATATGGTCTTAATATGGAACACAATATGGAACACAACATATGACAGAAGAGTAATCAAAGGCTTCGTAACTTCGCCCCTAAACAAAATGCCAACAGACAATGAAAAGCGAATTTTTGTTTAGGTTGCTGTCTAATCCTTTTTCTTCTAGCTATCCTAAATTTTAAGGTTGTCTGAGAATTCTACCATGAGTATTAACGTTTCAGTAGTATCCGAAGAAAACAGTGCTTCGCACACTATATGCTACTGCAACCCATAAAAAAAAAAGTTTAGTTAATCTCACATCCTGTATTTCCTACCACTTTGATGTGTCACTATGTATTCGTGACCTCTGTGTGCGGCTTCGCCTTAGATTTTGTCCCATTATTTGTGTCCTCTGTGCCCAGTCTTTTTTTTTTTTTTGCGGAGTGTGCTATTTGGTTAGTCACCTACTCTTCGTCCTCGCCTTTTTTTTTTTTTTTTACTTTAGAGTTTATCCTTTCCTTTTTGTGTGAGATCTTGGGTGGAGAACCCTTATCTCGTTCTCCCTACGCACTTTATTTGTATGCGAACTCTCTCCCCTCTAAACACTGTATAAATAGAACCACATTTTTCTTGTAACCCTATTCCTGACGAAGACCTGTCTCAGGTCGAAACGTCGAATAAAATCCTCCTGGTTCGTTTTCTACCGTCACCCTGCATATATATATATATATATATATATATATATATATATATATATATATGCGGTCAAATATGGCGCCCAGTAAACACCAGCTATAGACGATTGAAAGCAAGGCCATGGGCCGCCGTCCTGTCCCCGCTAGTGCGGACAAGCCCGTGCAATTTCAAGCTTGCGAAGGCTATATGTTCACGCCCAAGCTGCATGCACGTGCTTGCGCTCACGGGGCACCAGTCGGGGAGCCGTGCTTGCAATTATGTATACACGAACTTGACGGTGACATCTTATTTGCAAGTTAATGAAATTGGAATGAATCAACTAAAATAATATTAAAAACATCGCTAAAAGAAAAAGGAAAAAAATAAAGGGAAGAGGCATGCCAGCAGGAAGGACTACTCCTCATGACTAAAATATGTTTTGTTTGGTAGAACCAACGAGCTTGAGTAAACTTAGAGCGGTAAACCAGCGGCCAAAAATGGCACCCTCCGGTTGCCGCCATCTTGCCTGTTTGCCACATTAGTGATCACGTGACGTTAAGATGGCTGCGCCCAAAGGTGGGCCAGATCAGATTGGCCAGATCGCGGTCAGCAGATGGGCACTCTGGGGCTGCGTTCCAATCGTACTCGAATGGAGCCGAGTTAGTCCGGCGGATCAAGTCACGTGACAAGACAGATACAGCAATGCTGGACGCGGGTAGGTTTTCGAACGCAAAGGGTACGAGAACTTCACCCAGGAGTGAGATAGAAGCTGCGTTCGATTTACTTCCACCTCCTGCACCGGTGCAGAAAAGTGTGAGGCGGTGTACTTCCGGTCGTATCTCAATACATATACCGGAAGTAGACTGCCTCACACTTTTCTGCACCGGTGCAGGAGGTGCAAGTAAATCGAACGCAGCTTCTATCTCACTCCTGGGTGAAGTTCTCGTACCCGTTGCGTTCGAAAACCTACCCGCGTCCAGCATTGCTGTATCTGTCTTGTCACGTGACTTGATCCGCCGGACTAACTCGGCTCCATTCGAGTAAGATTGGAACGCAGCCCCAGAGTGCCCATCTGCTGACCGCGATCTGGCCAATCTGATCTGGCCCACCTTTGGGCGCAGCCATCTTGACGTCACGTGATCACTAATGTGGCAAACAGGCAAGATGGCGGCAACCGGGGGTGCCATTTCCGTTGCAGGCAGTGGGTTCCGGTTTACCGCTCTAAGGTAAGACTCAAGCTCGTTGGGTCGAACGCAGTTTCTCAAAACTAGGGCGACATTTTCGGATCGATGTTGGGATTCGACCTGTACTTAGTTTTCATCAACGCATCCGCGTAAAACCAAATTCACGTGTTTTTTTCCTTCTTTTTACGCTGTTTTGTCACTTTTTGGGCTACACAGCGGGAAGAGGATCTTGTCCTTTATAACCGTTGTGTGCATGTATTATATATATATATATATATATATATATATATATATATATATATATACACTGTATATACATAATTTATTTACTTCAACTGTTACATTCGCTTTCGCGAGTGTGCTTCAGTTATAAATAAATTCTCTACAAAAAATGGTCCTCTTACACTTTCGAACGTGCTCAATACCTTCGTTCCGCGCTATTATAGACTTATCGCTATGGTCAAACTGGCTAAAATAAAAGCTCGTTTAATGTGAAATCTGCGATGTGACTCTCAAGAGAACATTCTGCTCGAAAGCGTATTGCTCTTACAAAGCAGTGGACGCACACTCTACGCTACTTGGCGCCACAGCCGAGCACGTTCTTCTAGGCGTCAGCCCCTATATTCAGCGCGAATTCGACGACTCGGCAGCGGAGGGGAGCGGCGTTGTTGATTGTAAGAGCCGACGGCTTTTTCCGGGCGCTTCCTTGGTTACGCAGACTCGCTGAACGCTCGAAAAGAACCCAGAAAAGTAAACATAACAAAAACAAAAACTGTCTGCTCGAGATTTGTGTCTTGAAACGAAGAATGTGCTGCTCGTCCGAGACAGTCCGGAAGATTAACAAAACACGGCCCGAAAATTCCAGACAGAATCCAAATGTGCGCGCTTTCTCTCTTCCTTTCTCGGTCTCTCTCTCTCTCTCTCTCCCTTTCTATTTCTATTTCTCACCATTTTTTTTACGCTGTTTTGAGGCGTGACTTTGAATTGAGGGTTGGCTCAAGTTAGGGAAGAAAAGTATAGAAGAACGAAAGGCAAGCCGACAGATGAAAACGGGGATAGCGGTACGCGAGGCCAGGTGGTCCTCGCACGCGAATGTTGTTGGGAATGCTCGGAGCTGTCGGTTCGGCCCCTCGCAGAGTCGCCGACAGCTCAACGAACACAGCACGGCACGCGTCACATTGTGTTCACCCATCCTCCTCGTGATTGGCTGCTGCACGTTCTCATCGTCTGACGCCGCAACTTCATTGGCTACGAATCGCTAACAAGGTGCCCGGAACTGACCGCACCCTGCCCATCTTAGACTGTCGATGACTACCAACCGTGCCAGACTACTGTAGTACATCTTTCCAGCGCTCATAATTTTTGACGAAAAACGCTGAGTCACCGGACTCTAGACGCACGTTCGGCCGTCTCGTATTCTGCAAGAAAGAGCTCCTGCGCATGCGCAGAATGCGAGCAAGTCGTCTGCTTTTTGCGCAGAACGACATCAGAACGACGCCGAGCTCTGATTGGCTTCGATTGAAAGGATAGTGGGTATAAGGAGTATCCACTGGGCGCCATATTTGTGGGTGATGTCTAGAGCGCATGCTCTGAACGAGCCCACAATAATAGGTTGCTAAGACCGGCAATCTTGAGGGTGCGGAATGCACGTTACAAAAGAACTGTGGAAGCTCGCCATCAGCACGCGCTCAGCAGTCGTGCACACAGCATATGGCCGCCAGTGAATACTTCTTATAGACCTTAACGCTGGATGCCTCGAGACCACTATTTTTTGTTTGTTTCAATCAGCCAATAAGAGTTCGGCCTTCTGACATCGCCGCAAGCCCCGTGCAAAAAGCAGACGAACTTGTGCTCCATATTACCCTCACGCTTCTTGGTACACATCGCGACACTGTTAGCGCGAACACGACATCGGCCCATTTTCGCATTTTACTTTTAAATAGTATTAGCGAGCACGAAATTTTATCGCTTACATTATAGAACGAAATGAGCTCTTTCCGTAGCAATAATAACTTGGATGACGTCCCTCGGTTTCAAAGAGAAAAACTGGAAAAACCGGCGATCGCTTGCTCGCGCTAACAGTGTCGCATCTACCGCGTGACTCGTTGTTTGGTGTTATCCGTCTGTTCCAAGGACGTTTAAATAGGGCAGGACCCGGCATGACGTCATACCCAGCGACGCCGGAAGAACAACCCAATCCCAGACTGCCCCGCGCACCGACGCTCTCTCATCCAAACTAAATTCAACCATGCTCCCATCGTCTGCTCTCCGCTCGGTCGTTAGGCTTAGGCTACGTCTGCTCCGTGCCTGCGGTCTGCTTCGTCTGCTCGCTGTCGCGGCTGGCTTTCGATTCGATCGGCGCACCAAAAGATGTTTCGATGCGAACCCGAATACTCATCACGGCGGAGTGAAACCAACATCTTCTCGAAGCAGAATTTGTACGGCTTTCTCAACCCGCGATGCCCTTCTCAGCACGACACACACCACAGCGCCTTCTCAGCGTTCGTGCCTACGATCCTTCTCAGCGTTCGTGCCTACGATGACTGACTCGCGATCGCTTTCCAAAGCCGCGCTACGACGACTCGTTCGAGACGACGCTCCAGGCGCGGTCGCGCGGTGTCGAGAGCGTCCGCTACACGCCGACTTCCTAGTCCTACTGGTCAGGCAAGTGTTGGGCTCGAAATCTCGCCTGTTCGACACCGATTCAGTCGGTGCGTCGTCTAGAGCGTCTCAACTCTAGTCACTTACTTTCTGCTGGGCAACCAGGCGTTCGTTTATAATAATCTCATCCAATTCCGACCATACCGGTTTAAAAGTCTCCCGTTAAGCGCTGTTTCAAATAACAGTGGGTGCCGCCATTACTTTCGGTGCACACAATCGCGTTGCCACGGAAATGCCATGGCAACGAGGGTTGTTTGCACCGAAATTAATGGCGGCGCCCACTCACTAGGCTTCCCATTGGTCAAGAAATGTTCGTCGCGGCTCGTGGCCACGCCTACTTCCGTTACACTTCGCTCCATGCATTGGGGATAGGGACGCCACCTCCTGCCCATTATAACCTCCTTGGTCTGTTCATGCTGTCATCTCGTGGACTGCGGAGCGGTAATAACAACAAGGTAGAGGGTCGACGAAGTGGCAGCTGAAAGTGACTCCCGATTGGCCGCTGCCATGTTGCACATTTCTGACCACTAGACACGTGACCTTATAGTTTTACGTCTAGGATTTTAACGAAGTCCCGTGCACAGATAAACTGCTTATTGATCTTTAATAACAGTACCGATCGAGATAAGTTACATTTTGGTTGTCTTAAGTCCAAAAGTTGGTTGCCATGGCTATAGCTAATGATACATAGAAAAAAAAGTCGCGAAGTGACGACGCAACTTCATCAAGTGCCACACGGCTCGCGGGCAAGGAAAAGCAAGACCGTGGAGTTGAGACGTAGAAGGTGGCTGGATCTGCTCGGAGACGAGACACCAGCCTTGTTTTTTTTAACTTCGTCCACCGTCGACGAGAGTGTTTACAGCAAATTTGAGGGTCGCTACCTTATAAGTATCGTGTGACGGGGTGTTTTCAACAGACGAGCAGCGATGCGACCAATGGATCCAGAAAGTCTTTCAACTTACGATCTCTTAGAAGATATGTCAAGTGGTTTCGCGGCTTTCTCTCATCGCTGCACTTTGACATGTAGTGTTAAACCACCCCCGCTAGTTTATGTATTCTCATCGAGGCATCGTAGGTATTTGTAGGACAAGCTGCGGCTTCCGAAGCCTTTCGAAACATTTCATAAGAAGGATCGGTGGCCGAGTGGGCAGGCGAACACCAGCTCGGAGCACCTGGAGCGAAAGCTCGCGCTGTAGAACCCAGGTGTCCTGGGTTCAATACAGCTCCTTCATGTTTTAAAAGTAGCGCGAGGTGCGTCGATGCACGAGGCATGTGCAACGTCCAGCCCTTGGGAAGACCATGGCGGACACAGCGCAGCATTGAGGCTAGATTTCAGACGCCATGTTCTTCCCAGAAGTGGCGCGCGGCACGTTATCTGGAGCATTTCCCCAACAATGAATGGCGCCACTTTTCCCAGAATAGATGGACTTTAAGGTTGAATCCTCACCCCGGCACGTTTCGATCTGGATGAGCCTCCCACCGGCGTACCGTCGTGCATCACTTTAAAGACCTCAGGCTAGTGGTTGTACCTCACTGGCTAAATTGCTCATCTACAGCTGAGACACCAGACGCCCACTGAGGCAGACTATAACTTCCTGCTGTATAAACATACACACACCAGGGAAAACATGGTAAGGGTGCAAGCGAGCTGGCGAATATTAACCATGGTGAATTAACCCGAGACTGGGGTAGAGAACAGTGCGAAAGGGACCAAGGACAAAACAGGAGAGACTGCACAGGACAAGCGCTGTCCTGTGTAGTCCTTCCTTTTGTCTTGGCCCTTTCATGCTGTTTTCCACGATGAACTTATACCAACTTGCCCAAATGTCCATTATACTAGAGGAGAAACATCAAAACGTAAAATAGATAGAAAATAGACAGGACGACGTCTCAGAAGACGTCGTCATGTCTATCTTCTGTCTCTTCTACGTTTTGCTGTTTCTCCTTTAACCCGCAGTCTCAGGTTAATTAAACATGAATACACACTCCAATTTTTTTAAACATTTTGTTGGTTTTAGCATCGAGCTATACTTGCTCAGAATATTGTTCTCCGTGTTCAGTTCGTCTAAAGAGTGGCGATAGATACGTTTGTGCTACGAGTCTTACTTTTTATTCCCTGTCTTCACTGTAATTCAGAAAAAAAGAAACATATTTTAAAGTATTAGGTTTTTTCTTGTCTGTACCGATTTACTTATGTTGCAGTATTTTTGTTACAGGTTTTTCTCTCTTAGAATTGTAGATGTTAAATAGTGATCAGATTGATACAAACCATAAATCGCACAAATGTGCATGCCTTGATTATTCGAGCGCCCGTGAGCATTTGCATGATACAGCATTGCTTGTAGTTTTATTGCGTATTCATTTTGCCTATTTTATGCGAAATGCTAAAAAAAAAGGTGATTAGGCTGTTTTTAGTAGTAAACTATTGCGGCTCTTTTCAGTTCGAAGGAATCAAAACCGCCTAAATGTACACCGAAAAAAAACACCTGATATGCGCTATTTTGTTTTTATCCGTCTTATGTTTTAATGAAGAGGTCAATTTACACCCTTGCCTGCCATCGCAATAAATTTCACTAAATTTGATGGAAATATTGGCAAAATATTGAGACGTCGTCGTGTTTCTTCCACCCAATCTCAGGTGGTCTAACAAAATGATAAAAGCTCCTTATATCATAAAAGAAATTGAAGGTGTTTTAAAGGACAATTGTTGTGACTGCAGACCAGCGTTTTCTTCGGTTTTATAAAAGTCAATGAAACATGTGAGGGAAAGCTGGTCTCAAGAATGTTTATTGCGATTGTTTTCACTCGTTTGATTGTTTTAATCACCTTCTAAGTTTCTAAACGACAAACCTTTGAATTGGGGCCCTCGTCATACACGCGTAAATAAAAATCGTACAAGCACTTCTGTTGGAAGCTACGTGCGCTTAGCCAGCCCGCCAGCACTTCCAAGCCCAGCCTGCTCTGTCGCCTTCCCGTGCGCTGGACCAGCTACCGTGACGTCATGGAGCGAGCGCGCAGGCCTTGAGTTTCTAGAAGGTGTCGACAGGGAAGATGGCGCCACCGTCGTTTTGTACTCAAAGCCTCCACACACACAAGGCGCTCGAAAGCAAACTGTCGGTGTTCGTAATGTTCTCGCTATATTAGTAGACTTAAATCCTCCGTCAAACTCACGAAATGTTGAGTGAATTCTGGGAATAAGTACTTTCACGCAACATGCATATATCAAACGCCTTCGACGTACTGCGAGTCATGTATAAAACAATTAAAATAAAACACCGATGCAGGCTATTTACACAAAATGTAAATAGCCCGCAGCAGCTGAGGTAAACTGCGGTTAACGAGAGTGCATCTTGACTCGTGTTTCTACGATGCATACACGACCGCTGATTCTCATTTGAATTGTGTTCCAATAGATTACGATTATGACAGATGGCTTGTGCGTTCGTAAGGTTGTTCGAGAAAGTCGCCACGTCCCCGATAACAGCTTTCGGAGTTGCTGAATAATCGTTCGTGGTTCCTGGAAAGCTTTCCTGCTCTCGCGTTGTCAAAGATTTTTCGCGGTTACAGAATACAAACGCGAAGTTTCCAGCGGACATGGGGGACTCTTCAACGCAGCCTTGTGTTGCGCAAACATAAACACACACACATTTATTTAAGACAAGGATAGAATGATGCATTGCCTTGGGGGACGTAGCTCAAGACGATAAAAACCTGACGAGGTCATATGCCACCCCCTCGACTACAATGGCAGAGAGACATGCGAAGCAAAAAAAGAACACGCTGCAAAACAGATGGAAATAACACCAAACACGGGAGAGTTAGAACCAATAGTTCATAATTTCGAAAAATGTAAAACATAAACTTACGTGCTAGTCTTTCTTCTTTTCACAAAACACTGCTATTCCCATTTTCTCCGCAAGTAATTATTTTTGTTTTGATTTTGTTTTACAAAACAATTTTGTAACAAATCTAGTCTAATGGGGTGATTGATGATTTAACATTTATGCTACATGGAAACTTAATATTTGGTTTCCATAGATAGCTCTTAAACGTGGTTTAATCATTAGATTGTTCCTTAAGTCATAAACAAACATTTTTTCAAAGTAAAAAAAAAATGGCATTGTTTAGTTACCTATCTGTAGGTGCACTTGAAAAATAACTTGAATGATTCCGAGCTGAAGCAGAAATTTCGCTAAGACTTACTTCTTACAGAGTGAACATAATATATATCCCCGGAAATGACCAAGTAAAGAAATTTCTTCCTTTGTCTTAGCATGAACAATCACTCTTTGAATTGAAAAACACTAATCTTTTTAGGCCGCCAGCTGATTGGTTAAGTTTTAGTTACGTCTATAAAACTAATTTCAAGTTGTTATACAGTTGGAAAAATAACCTGTTTTTATAGTTAATTAGTTACCGTTTGATGAGAAATTGCAAGCTCTAAAAACACAAAACAGGGATCTTCATTTTTTTTACCAACAATTAGTATATTAGAAAGTATATATGTATTCGCCAAAACACAAGTTCAAATGTTCACAGGCCTACGCGTTCCGTGATCTAGAAATTTTCTATGCTCAATTCATAAAAGCAGTCTTACCTATTTTTCGTGAAAACCTCGAACGGTATACCCCCCCCCCCCCACACACACACACACACACGCACACTTTTGTTTTTGGGGGGAAGGGGGAGGGGTCGGATTTACCACGAGTTAAAATGTCGCAGTTTATCTGACATTTAGAGGCACTGGAAAGCACACACCGAGCGGCCGAATAGTTGCAAAATATATTTAAATTTACGAAAAAAACAGAAGAGTATATCCTAACTACCTCGAGGAACGCGAAACGAAAGCAAGATCCCATTTGGAACCGAGATAGAGACAGCCATTAGAGACTAACATGGCGGCTGGCCACCGTTTGCAACCGAGATGGAGCCGGCCATTTTGTAGGTAACATTACGGGTGGCCTATTCTAAGAAGTTTGGCTTCGCGGCAGGGTCTGCTCCGTTCTAACTACTACTCTGCCACTTACTCCGAAGACAAGAGCTTCCGCCCTCGTTTCAAGTAAAACACCACGAGCAGTCCTTCGCGCACCTCCGTGAAACATCCCCTCCCCAGAGCGTTCACGGAAAATACGCAGTCACATGCTCGGCGGGGGAGAAAGTAAAATATACCTCGACTAAACAATGAAAGCAGGCAACCTTGTAAACACGTAACAGACAAGACAAATAAAAATCTTAGAAAAGCGATCAAGGTGTGAATTTCCCGAGCGTAATAACAGGCTGGCGAGTTTTTCTTCCCCCTCAAGCAGGAAGTCAACATCGTTCACTCACGCCTTGCGTGTCCGGCGCAGCCTCCTGAGTACGACCTTAGCATCCGCTAGTGGGCGTCCGGGAGGTTAGCGATATGCCTCCCTCGCGGTCATTACAGGCGTCTTTCTCTGCCCACGTGCGTGATCGTCCCCCTACACCACTTCCACCGTCAGCCATCAACAGCAGAGCTGTAATAATACGGTCACAAAAGTACAACTTGTCACTTTTTTTTTTTAAATACGTTTTGGCGAAAGCTTAAGCTCCGCCCAATGCGGAGAGCACGTCGTCTGCTTCGTGTGCAGGACTTGCAGACGCCGAGCTCTGATTGGCTTTGACTGGAAAGATAGTGGGTAGACCTCAATGCTATAGACGCCTTCGCGTCTACCCACTATCCTTCAATCAGAACCAATCAGAGCTCGGCGTCTTTCTGACGTCACCCCCCCCCCCCCCCGAAAGAAGCAGACGAACTTACGTTCCGCATTGTAGCGCTAGCGGTTCGGATAAGATGCCCGGAGTTCCAGAACTAAACGTTATCGTATTCAGAAAGTTATAAAAAGTGATTTTCTGAAACTTTTAATGGGAAACCGTTCCCGGTGGCTGACACCATTCATTCCCATGTATTGCTGGGCTTCGTCATTGATCTCAATAACAATAGACCTATTGCTATATTACCCAAGCATCAAGGAGACTGCAGGGATTGGTGTTCCACGCGCCGCACGTGCTGGCCTCAGCAGCAGTAAATTTTCTAAAGCAAATACCTAAAACCAATGGCATCTTGCACGCGCGTTCATCAACGCTTTATTTTGGGTGTTTACTTCGAATCTTTTAGACGGGAAATGCGTGGGCGTGTGACGCGTGGAACACCAATCCCTGCATTCTCCTTGATGCTTGGGTAATATAGCAAATGGTCTAATCCGCGAGTACGGCCACCAAACGGCCATGTTGCATGGAGTTTTTTTCCGTTTTGCTAGCGTTGCAGATGCCGGCAGCAGCGTGCTAAAGACACGTTTTCTGCTCGTTCGTCGTCATTCGCTGAAGACGTTCTTTAAGATCCTCTGTGAGCCGTGATAGTTGCCGTTGAGAACACGTGGACATTTCTACGAAAGCGCAGTGCCGCAGGAGAAAGGCACAACTCGTCGAAAGCAAGTTTCGCCGGTCTCCCGGCGTGTTCAAAGCTTCCTTGGCACGCCGAAGTGCTGTGTCTCTGTACCTTCGCACGCTTGGATACCGACCAAGAATCGACGCCGTGTGGATGTGTTTTGAGAGTGCAATGAGCGATAATCAAGAATAACCACTCCTTCCGTTCAGATCGGCACACTCTAAGCTAGTGAAGAGAGGTATTGTTAAGTTATGCCTCACAAATGCTCTTAAGAAGTCATGTCTTCATTCTCTCAAAGTAAGCTTCAATGCACAGATTAGCAGGTTAAAGTCAGCGGGGTACCCTAGTTCCTTACTGACCACTGCAGCAGAAGATGTTTTAAAGAAAATCAGATGGAGCAATCAAGTAATAAGTGAAGTAAGAAATAAAAAGTAAAATACGGCTGTTGTTCCATATATACATAATGTGTCACACGGACTTAAGAGGATAGGAAACCGTATCAACATCAACGTAGCCTTTTCTGCACCGCATAAGCTTTTGAGCTTATGTAGGAAGGTTAATGTGTCAGCACACAGTCAAGCTGGTTGTACAAAAAAGCACCAGAATAACTTTGTTACTTGCATTGAGGGAGTAGTTTATTATGTTCCACTCTCATGTGATAGAGAATATATAGGACAAACCGGCAGGTGTTTAAACGATCGCTTAAGGGAGCACTTCTATAAGACCCACAGAGTCGTTTCGGGACACCTGGGCATACACTGTGGGTATTGTGGATGCGTTCCGAATTTCGAAAAATGTTCTGTATTAGAAGAAGTCGGGACCCGCTGACCAGAAAGATAATGGAGGCTCGAAAAATAGCGCTTCTCGCTGACAAGTGTGTTAGTAGCCCGTCCTTAACGCTGTCTCAAAAAGAGCTCGAATTTTTATCCTGATACTTGCGGTGAGGAGTGAGAAGCATATTTAGAAGTGTTTCCTGTATTCGTGCTATTAGGCTGGTCATGGAGATTGGGAGAATCAACCCAATGACGAGAACAAAGAAGTAACACAATACAAAACGAGTTGTAAGTCAGCGCGTGTGTTTGTCCCTTTGTGTGTCAGTGTGTGTGATTGATATTGCGCTGTTAACCTTAGCATATGAATCACCAACTCGCCCAAGTTCACATTCTATCAAGGCTAGAATATGCCGACACCCTTTGTTTCATACCAGCAATAAATACAAAAAAAAAAACCAGGTTGATTGTTGCTCACAAACACATGATACGTAAAGAGAAGTTTATAATTGAAACGTACTGTAATAGACCCTTTCAGAAATTCAGTCTGACAATTTTGATCACTATCATCATCATCATCTGAAAAATGGCATATGTGCCGTACTAATGGCGGCGTTCTGTTTCCTGATGAAGGAACAAGCTGAAGATATTCCTAATCTGAGGACTCTGAGGCCTGTGTATTCAAGACGTTAGTACGTTGTGAAGAAGGAATTGAACGCAAGAGCTGTGTAAACGTTCATTTCTAAATTCTAACTCAGGCCCAGTCAATTTGTTAGTAGCACACACTCGACTTGAAAGCCCCTTAATGTATAGAACTTTATCAAGGCATCTCTCTGGGTTGGCACTTCATTCTGACTGTTTGCATCTTTGTGGCCATCGACACCTAAAGAAATGATCGAGAAAGAACTGTATACAGTGAAAAACACATTCTCGTTTGCCGTTGACTTGCGAAAGTTTATTCATTCATTCAATCATTGTGACGGTGCCCAAGAACATACTGCAGACTACAGGTTCATTGCCGCCATTAGTGCGGCAGAAGTTAAACCACCATTTCAGCCACCAGATGGCACTGCATTTTGGAAAGGGTTTATTATCACTGTACCAGGATTTCTGAGTGATGGTAGCGTGCGAGTATTGAATTCCGCATTGCACATAATTATTTTTTCTTCTGCAAAACATGTAAGCGGTGCACATTCGATGCCATTGTGCTTCCCCACACAAGAAAACAGTTAATTCTAGCACGAGTAAAACAGAGGGTTATAAAAAAGGACGATGACTGAGATGGGTATTATAGGTCGACATTTATAATCAATGTCTGCAACTTTTGGGAGGTCGCCCGCTATGGGGGTATTCACAGGACGCCATATTTGAGGGCGCTGTTCAGAGCCCATGCTCAGAACGAGCTCACATTACTAGGCTGCCATGACCGGCAATCTTGATGGTGTGGAATGCACGTTGCAAAAGAACCGTGGAAGCTTTCCATCAGCACACTTTCAGCAGTCGCGCACACAGCTATGGCCGGCATTGACGGACTCGTCAAATATAACACCAAGAACCTTCACATTTCCCGCAAAACGAGTATTACGTCCTCCGAGAGAGAGAGAGAGCACATGAGTAAATGAACACATTGCATTTCTAGAACGAAATAATACCACCTTGGTCTTGTCTGCATTAATTACTAAAGAGTTGGAAATCGTCCAAGCGTTTATTTTCTGTAGCAAGGTAATCGTAGTAAGCACAACCTGATGAACGACTTCCCCGAAAAGAACAAACTGATGTCGTCTGCGAATATCGAATCTGCGCGGTCGTCTATATTTACTATATCATTTTTGTTTAAGTCAAAAAGAAGGGGTTCAAAGATGGTTCCCCGTGTCACCCCGATGTCAGTTTCTTCAGGCTAGAGCGCTGTCTATCTATTACAACACTGATAACGATGTTTTTAAAAAAAATGACGATCATCTTAGAGGCGACACTTCGCTCGCATACCGTATGCACGTAATTTTAGAAGCAAAGTTTTACGGCTTAGACGGACGAAAGCTTTTGACAAATCAATAAAGTCCCCAAGGTAATACTTTTTTTCCCTACATTATTTAAGATTAGCACTTTTTGTCTTAATAGTGGGAATCCCGTCAGTTTGTGGTGAACTGAAAATTTTTTGAGAAACGGCGGCTCAAACAGTAAAGCCACACCTAAAACGCTCGCTCAGTGTTCGCCTCTCGTTCATGTCGGGTGTCAGGTTCGAGAGGTTAGACATAAACAGCATTAAACTATCCCACCGGCACCATACTCAGGGTACAACATTCTAGGGCTATGTTGTCCCAGGTGCGGGGGCGTGCGCTTGAAAGCCGATTAACTCCTCCTCTCGTCGGAAATATTACAGAGAGTCATTCCCAAATATGATGCTCTAATAGAGAGTCTAATAGTTGTGACTATATGAAGTACGAAGCTTCGGAACCTGGGGCCGACGTTCGTCCGGTGCTCACCTTTTAGTACAGCGTGCTGAAAATAGTGGGACGCGCAACGGAGTACAACACTACAGGAATGCCACCTTCTTTTCGCGTCCCAAACAAACATTCGCTCGATCATGTCACGAAAATCACTTCGCGAAAGGTGTTCATCTGGCATTTCTCACAGTCAACGAGCATGCATCAACTTGCCGTGGAGCTATTAGCAGTGTTCCGATAACAGCGTATAGCAAATTGTATTGCACTCGCAAAACACATCCACATGGCGTCGATTCTTAATCGGTATATATCCAGGCGCCCGAAGGCACAGAGACGCAGCACTTCGGCGTGCCAAGAAAGCTTTGATCACGTCGCGAGACCGGCGAAACTTGCTTTCGACGAGTTGTGGCTTTTTTACTGCGGTACTGCGCTTTTGCAAAAACTTCTTCGTGTTCTCAACGGCAAGTCTCACCGCTTACACAGGGTTTAAAAGTAAAAAAAAAAATATTCTTGGGCGAATGACGACGAACGAGTAGAAAACGTGTATTGAGCACGCTGCCGCTATAGCCTCTGCAACGCTATAGCAAAAACGCGATTTCGATGCATGCAAGAGGGCCGTCCGGGGGCCGCACTCGCACACACTGAGCCGCACGCGCTCCAGTGAAACATGCGTCCTCCGATAAGGTCAGTCGGCGTTCGTTGCCGTGGTGAAGGCGATGAAAGCAGGCGGCCTTTTTGCTGCGGAAGAACACTGCGGGGCAGCGATACGAGGTGCGTGCTGAGGCGCTTCCTTCATGCTTTTCATAAGGGGGGGGGGGGGCGAACAAAAGAGTTCGAAATAAGGACTTAACGCAGAATTCTGGTTTTCTCCAGCGCCTCATAATTTGACAAGCCTTACACGAAAAGCGTGTTTTTGTTGTTTATTTTTTTAAATCCATAACAGCGGTTTAAAGTACCTAACTGCCAAATGTACTTGACGTAAGGCGCCCAGGACAAACTGTCCCCTGGGATCAAGTGACCAGGAACGAAGAGTTGTGCATAGCCTTGACGCGAACAACGAGGCGGTCTTCATAGCGGTGGCAATTCGAACGCCAATTTCTTAGAGCGTAGAAGAAATCTGGAGCTCCTACTTTCCTGAAAAGCACTGCGAGAGCTCTTCGCTGCAGTCTATGCAGGTAGAGCTCTGTGAATGGCGACGTTTAAATTGTAATTACACCTAAAAACAAAAAAGAACACATTTGCGTTGTGACATTGAGCAGCACGTTTTCATCATGCTCAGTGACGCCCGCGCACAAATTCAGTTTCCTTCTACGTTCATAGGATATCTATATGGGACGCTGGAGGATACCAGCAGGACATCTACGGGTCCTTAGGACATCCACAGGACACGTATACGGGACGTTACCCGTAAACCCCGTTCGCTGCCAGAAAACACATTCTCGCGATTTTGCGGTGGAGACGACAAGTCACGACACGCCGTATATAAAGACGATCGCGACGACGCCCAGTGGCCATCTCTTCCAGTCCGAAATCGGCATATGGCGCACGCGCGCGAGGTATACAGTTTTTTTATACACGGCGCTGCCCACGACCGAATATATATAGAGCGCGATAAAGGCCCCACCATGGCTGCCCCGCTCCGCCGTCGCGTTGATATAGGGCCTCGGAAAAGAAGGGCGGGGTTCCACCAGTGCGACCCGGTCCCTGCGTATATGTATACACACGACGATATGAGTCCGGTAGCGATAGCGCAATTTACGGCGTAAAGCACGCGCGGGGAAGGACAGGGAAGGGCCCGACCGCAGTCGTAATTTATGGCTAATTGAAAAACTGATAAGGCCCCTGCGACGACGAGGAGGAGGAGGAGGAGGAGGAGGGAGAGGAGGGAGGGAGGGGAAACACGGCCGCCTACTTCTGGTAGCCGCGTTTCTTTTGAAATTGATTTCTGACGTATGGAGTGGGGTGTGTAATGCGAGAGGCTATATAGCTCCTTGCGTGCAACCAGTCCTCCGCGATTGCCTGTTTGCTGAAAGAGCGCTAGAGATGAAGTATGGAGTTCTGTATTTGAAGATGTAGGTTTGTAAGGGATGCGATGAATAACCAAGAATATCCCGAAAGATAGCCCCCCCCCTTTTCCTCTAAACTTCGCAAAAGGTGGGAAGGGTTTTCACTAAAATTCCGCCTCCATAAAAAAAGAAAAAAGATCGAAATGTGTGTCTATGTTTTGTTCTCCGTAGTGAAATCGTCCTAGTGAATATAAAATAATTAAATTAATCTGTCTCATAAACGTGATGGCGTATAAGATCACACAACGACGTAAATACGCCTTATAGTAAAATTTATATAAGTTTTCATAACTCTATTAAACAAATATTGTGCGATATATTTTTTTATGAGTATCACATTATTAAAAACAAAACTTCGTTTCTGTGAAAACCTCGAAGTTGTCACAGGAACGGAATCTATTGTCGTCGAAACTCATACCTTTTATCCCGTTGCCTAAAGGCCCGTTCACCCTCGTGCAACCGACTATGACCGAAAGAGACGAGACCTGTTGAAACCTCTTAAAATTTCTTAGGACGAGGGAACACAATGGCATTCAGGCGCCATCTATGCGGTGACCCTAGAACTGCATATCACAACAGCGAAGGTTTTGCGGGATTTCCGAGGTCAAATGTGCGTAATACCTACGAGAACGACTCGCTTATAACGTTGACAAAAGTTCTCCGAGCTAAGAAAGAAAGGATAATGCGCGAGAGAAACAAAATATGCCGGACCGCCAAGTTTACACTGCTACCCAATAGATGACGCCAGCGTGTCCTCTCGTTGTAAGAGGTCTCAAGGCACCCAGTTCTAAGAGGTCACAAGAGTGTGAACGGGCCTTAAAGCTCCTGAACCTAGACTCCGTTCCAGCATGACTAGAAAAGATCCAAGAGCTATGGCCGGCGTGAGCCAATTAGGGCGACGGATCGAAGCACGTGACAGCTCTCCACAGGAGTAGTGGCCGTCGATGGTACGTGGTGTTGTTGCTCGCTCCGACGTTTTGATTGGCTCACCAGAACCGCATCTTTCGCTCTTCGACAGGTTTTGCTGAAAGGGAGTATCGACAACGCGATTTCTTCTGCTGGAGACGTGGGCTATCTTTCGGTGGTTTTTTGTTTGTCACGATGAAACCCTTGAACCAAAAACCAAAGGGTTATTCAGCTTCTCTTTGAGGGAAGCATGGCGTAAGAAATGCTCGATATTCTAGAAAGACGTATGCTTTGATCGTAATCGTTTTCGATACCCGTAATACCAATCGAGCCGCGTGCTGTCTCACGAAATGCTAGGTTTCTGAAAACAACAACAACAATAACAACAACAACAACAACAAGAAACCGTGTGCAACATTGCAGAGACGTAATCAGTATTAACGTAAAAAAAAAAACAACTACTGTGGTGTTTCTGTAAACAATTTCTAAACAATCTCAGGCAAAGCAAAAAAAAAAAACTTGCAGCCAAATTACGTCTATTCGAGATGCGGTAAAAACAACTCTGTCGGCCCTCCAAAAATCAATTGACGGTCTAAAAAAAAAGAAAAAAAAAACATCAAAAATACATTTAGGCAAGTCCTCAAGAAACCAGTCACGAAGACATCGACACCAAGCGAACATCATGCGCGCGTTCACCTGACAACTTTTCCGACGCAAGAATGAAAAAAAGTCCCAAATGATCACTACTGCCCTCGCACGCATTCAAATAAAACACTAAAAAACAAAACAAAAAAGACAAACAAACGCTGCAAGAATACCGGGAGCTTATCCGAGCGTATAAAAGACACCACGGATAGGTGCGCACCAGAACCGGAAAGTAATAAAATTCGAGGCAAGCACCCGAAACTAACCACCATCGGAAAAAAGGGTTACTTGTGCCTCGAACGAAAAAAAACAAAAACAACACAAAAATATCCTGCGCGCAAGAAGGTTTTGACGATGAAGTGCACTGATACAGAGCTGACATGTGTCCATCTAATTTTATGGGACTTCGTGCGAGGGAAGTTTTTCTTTATCATTATTATTGGTGGGCTATCAACCTGTACCAGGGTCGTCATACTTACTTGATTTTTTCCTTCTCATCGCTCTAATCTTGATCTCTCGAGTTTAACGTTTAGGTCGGTTCAAGACATGCACGGACGAGCTTCTGGTAAGGGACTTTATGAATAGCGTTCTTTTTAGTTTTTTTTTCGGCGCTTATTACTGGTGCGATTCTCTGTAATAAATCGTGATTTATTTCACCGACATAATAAAGTTAACGTTCATCGGTGTTTATTCTACGTCGTGGTCGGGACTTAAACACTAAAATAAGTACAAAAAGAAAAAGATGCATTGAAGTGGGAAAGCAAATTGAAGCTAATTATAATCCTTGATGAGCGGTAATTTAAGCTTGTCAGAAATACGTTTCTTATTGTTGTATATATTCTAATAGCATTATCTCTTAAATAAATAAATAAATAAATAAATAATGCCCCTACTCCGTTTTACATAGAGTCAGAGCACAGCCGAAGCTACCATCAAATAATACCGATAAAGTGGCGCAAAAAACAACAACATCGTCATAGTGCTAGTCACGATTGGGCGTTCGCTATCGCCGACAAAACAAATCACGCAGAGTGATTGGATTAGTCGACGATGCCTATCAAGGTATCACCAACTAAACGTATCGCTATGCGTGATACCATAGTGATACCTATCGATGCATCATCAGAAATAACATAATAGTATAGCAAGATATCCTAAGATTTCTTTTAATTTTTTTCAATGATTTGTTTGAAGTACTTTGCCGTACACTAACGTGTGCTAATAGTAAAACACACACACACACACACACACACACACACACACACACACACGCACACGCACGCACGCACGCATACACACGCTCACACACACACCGAAGTTTGTTGATGACTGAAGCGAGGTAACACCTTTTGGTTTAGCCTCGCACCCAGCCACGTTGTCTCCATATCCGGTATGCGTTCCGAAAAAAAAAAGCAAGAGATTACAGCCCTGAGTAAGCAAAAAAAGTATAGAAGGGTCATAACAAGAACGACTGACGGTTGCAATTAAAATGTTAGCACGTTCTACTGTCGAGGCGAGAAGAAAGCGATGTTTTCACGCATACCGGAAGTTCCAGAATTAAAGATGGCGGCGCCCACGTAGAAAAGGTGTATTGACTTGTTTAGGAGTGTAACTGCCGTAATTAATTTTCCCATCATATGTCGTACGTTTTCTCTGACATAATTTGCTTTGTGCAAGCAAAATATGAAATCATAAAAAAAAGTAGTGCTCCAGGGCGTGCTTTAATAACCCAATTATTTTTTTTTATCACCTACTACCGTCACGAAATGTTGTAAAGAAAATATGATAACACTGCCCGTTGCCTCGCCTTGTAATCCGATACCCCATCCCTAGCGTTAGGGGAGCGGTAATAATTAGTACGATTATTAGGGAGTTTTCGTAGACCGCGTTTCCCCCTCCGCAAAGCCCTCCGCAACGAAGAAGCCGCTACTGCGCCTGCGCGCCGATAGCTTTGACTGTAGAGTTCCGGGTATATCGTAGCGGGTTGTGGAGGGCGTTGCGGGACAGCGAAAACGATCTCAGAAAACTCCCTATTATCGCCACAATAATCGAGCCACCTCAAAAGATTATCGTATGAATTCTGGGAGCAGTCACGTAATAACGTAATAACTATAGGTCACATGATCACGCAAGTGCAAGTAAGGTGATGCTTTACATTCTGTCTCCAGGCTCTATTCTTAGGATTAGGATAGACTTAGTTTGTTCCTTAATCTTTATTTAGCAATCAGTACAGTGCTCTTCAACCTTAGCACTGCCGCGCGAGCGTCTGACTTCGGCAGAGGGGCGCTACACTGGCGGCTATATTTTCAACTCTCCGTCACGTGACGGGGCATACCCAATTTCTCCAGACCGTGGTGGGCAGGCAGTCACCAACGCCCAGGAGGCTGACTGATTCCGCAGCATATTTTGGCTATTTAAAGGGTGTCTGAAAAGCCGAGGCTCGATCTAAAATGTGCCGTAGGAATCGGCGCCTACACGTAGCCCTCTAAACTTTTCCTGAAATGTGCATTTCACGGGTGGGTTGCATACCTTGTAAAATTACAAGGCGTAGCTCCCTTTCTGTAAAAAAAAAAATAGGGCTAATAAACTTCGCTGGGTCAACGATGGGTGGCGACGCAGACGACCGATTCGAGTGTCGGGGCGCGTTTGGCGCACGTATTGATAGAAGGCGCTACCTCCTTGTTCCTGCTAAGGTCCTGCTTTCTTTTAGAAAATATTGAGACTGCCCGCGACGACCGTGGTCTACACGGCGAGCAAGTGGTCAAGGATGCGTCTTTGGCACATCGGAACGCGAAGAGGGGCACGCCCAATCAAAGGGTAACATCGAGAACTCGTAGATAACGCACTATGACGAGGCGGACAGGCTGCATCGTCATCGTGCCTCGTCGTCGGGCGAAACAAAGGCACTTGAGGGCCTTTGGGGGTAAACAGACGCACGACATCTGCAAGGAGCAGACGAACTTGCACACCGTATTAAAATTAACATAATCTTTTTGTAATGTACCATTGGTTTAAAAGTATAACGCGGACAATGATAGCAAAACTTGAAGTAACAAAAACAAAAGAAAACGCGCTTGTATAATGACGGCTCTCTTGCTGCTGACGGATTTTGTCTGCGCGTCGCCTGCTGTCGTTCGCTGGTCGGCTACGCCTTCCGACGCTGCTCTCCCGACGCCATCTATCAATACGTGCGCCAAACGCGCCCCGCCACTCGATTCGATGGTCTGCGGCGCCGTCCCCCGTTGACCCTGATAAGTATTTTGGCCCTATTTTTTACAGAAAAGGATCCACGCTTTGTAAATTTACCAGGTAAAACCGACCTGTGAAATACACCTTAGACGAAAAATTTAGATAGCTACGTGCAGGTGTTAATTTTTATGGCCCATTTTAGATCGAGCCTCGGCATTTCAAACACCCTAACCCTACATATCTTAGTATCAATAAAAGTAATTGTGTTGTGTGCGTCTTCAGACAGCGGCGGTTATTCAGACCCCAATAAGTGTGTGGTGTTTTCGCTGTAGATGAGAAATGTAACCAGTGCAGTATCACTACTCGCCTCGGGGTATTTAACGTGCACCAGGCAGTAGTGATACACGACCGCACGCCGGTATACGATGCTCATCATCGAAACGGGCAGGGGTGGGGATTGAACCAGCATCACCTGTAACTCGCTTTCACCTGAGGGAATAAAACGGAAGTTTTTCGCCATTATTCATGAGGCTGCACAGAAGTTGTTCATTAAAAAAATGTAATATATATATTATAAAAAATGTTTTTTTGGTGTGTTTTCAGTGTGTACGTTTTGATAAAATAACAGTAAGCTAATCTAAAATTCACCCACATATATTTTAATTCAGCACACAGAGGAGCACGTCAGTAATGCCCCGCGAGAGGCCACTGGCGCCGCGTAACGTTTCCGCCATGCTGGGGTGTGCCAGGGCCACTTCAATCGGGTGCACGAATGTGGACCAACAAGAAAATGCAATAGCCATGACGAGTTCCGTGACATGTGGTCACCTGGAAGAGAAAGACGTTGGCGCGGCCAAGGGTGCACGAGGGCCTGGCCCGGCAATGGATTTGCTGGGCTTGCTGGGATAAAGGTGTGTTTTTATTTATGCGTGTAGCCTGCCTTGATCTTCATGGGGGTAAGCGTTATGCACTGAGCCCCAGAGACGTCAGCGTGATGTGCACCTTGGTGTGTGGCGGTGCATTCTGATATTCGCTTTGAAGCTTTAGACCACTGATCTCCACTAGAGGGGGCTGGATGGCGCATTGAGCAAACAGGTATGAAGCCGCCGGAAGTAAGCGGCTTGTCCCGGATGTGAGCGCTTGGCAGGCTTTCTAACCCTTCCGAGCGCTGGTTCGAAAAGCATCGAGGGCGCTGGATTTTTGCTTGTTCAATCATGAGAGCCTGCTTGTAGCCCAGTAAGAGCGCATGCAGACCCGAGAAGTATACTGTGGAGGCCATGCAATGTAAACATTTTGAGATTCTAGTTGATAAAGTGTGAATTTGTCCCAAGTTCAAATGTCTCATTATCGGGATTTAATCCAAAACGGGAGTATTAAAACCCAATCAAAGACACAAAAAAGCATGGTCCAAAATATCGACTGAATGCACTAGGAAGCCCAGCGCACTCCCGACTTCCGGGACAAGCATCGAACTTCCGGTGGCTTCACTTGTGCCAGGCTCGGAGAGCAGCTAAGCGCCATCCAGCCCCCTATAGTAAAGATCAATGCTTTAGACATATAATAATTTTTTTTTTGGTTTGTTACTGGTTTGAGTATTTTATTCTGTTGCGCGGTCAAAGACAACGTCTGTATGTTTCATAAGTGGGTTTTAGAGTCTCGGCGCTCAGTGGAGTCTGCTTGAACAAGAGACGCCTGGCAACGTTGCACGACTCGCAGCGGACGTTCCTAATTGGAGAGTAGGTTCGCCTCACCTCGGCGCGCGGTTCGAGGTTAAGCTGGGAACGAACTTGCAATCAGTTGACAAGCTCCGATAAAAACTTTCAGCCTTACCACTCTGATGAAGAAGGAAGACCAGCGAAGCTGTACTATGGTGCGAATGAAATAATGGCCGGCCGCAAGTCGGCAAGCCAGAGTGGAAAGGCTCGAAATGTTGTCCGTCATCTACGAGTGACGGCGGCAACCAGACTACCGACAAGCCGGTTGTCTGGTTGCCGCCGTCGCTCATAGATGGTGGTAGCTGTCCAGAGTTCTGTGTCATCAGGTCATTGGAGGACGGACATGATCCTGGTGAAACTATACCTTAAACAGCTCCGCTGTAAAAAGTGACGCGCTGCCATTCACTACCGAAGAGCGGCGCTGTTGTCGCACGCCCGACTCGCTCAGTCTGTGCCTCCTATGGCGCACCGTGAATTCACGAGGACGCCCATCAAACCACCGCGCGAGGCGGCTATGCAGTTGCTTCGCCTCAGACACGATCACATGGTCGTGACGCCGCGGGGACAGGTGTTTTGCGAACCAGAACATACAGAGCGAAGTACCAGCAAATGGATACAGCGTGCGCTGCTTGTGGAGAGGAGGACGAGACGGCTGAGCACTTGATACTTTATTGTAAAGGGCTTCATCCTATGCCTACCTAAGACAGCATAGATTTAATAAAGTCATTGGGTTTTAGAGACAGCGAAGGAAAAGTGGATTTCAAGACAGTAGAGATTACCAAAGATTCAGTGAATGGTGGCAGAAAGCGAGAGAAAACTAGGTATTTTCTTATTAACTGATGGCAAGGGGTTTTTATTGCCTCACTTCCTTTTCAGTGCGGAGTGAATATAGTTTTCACATTTAAATATTCTAAGCTTAAATGGTAAAACAAAATGGCTAGGTGGCGTAAGCTACCGCCCGATCCAAAGGGCTCAGCCGGATTTATCCATCCATTCATGCATCCAGCCCGACCCGCTCAGTATGACGCCTCGGTATACCCTTGGAAACGCCGTGAAACACATAGTTTTTGCGTGTATTTGCAAAGCGTATTACCAACAACTGTTGCCAGTGCGATAATGTCCGGATTGACACAACATTTCCTGGGACTTCTGAGCTCGATTCACGCCCGCCGGGCCGTCGTAGTTTCGGCAGTCTTCGACATTCGACACCAAGGCAAGCAAGCTCGGAGAAATGGCTAGCGCATATCGTGCTTTCCTGCACCGATGTGTCTTGGCCGTTTGCGGACTGAAATACCGTGAACTTCCCTCTTCTGGTGTCACGCGTTTGTGTTAGAAGTTCAAGCATAAACTGCTGCGTACATTCCACAGCTGCATTAGGAAAGAATGAACAATTTGAAGACGTCTTTGTCATTGAGGAGGCGGGTTGTGTTTTGGTTATTGTATTCGGCTACGTCGAGGCCTGGCGGTGAAAACGGCCGATATTATTTCTCGTGTGTGTTCTTTACGTGTGTGGCAACCTCGGTCCCTTGCACGTGCGTGCCATTTCGGAGACGATGGTAAGAATTTCAAGACATCACTTCCGATCAGCTGATCAGCGCGTATTTTACGTGTGAACGTGAGGTTGATATTAGAGTCGTTATTTTTACAGTACCTGCTACAGCTTCGCGGCAACAGTGTATGCATTGTGTCGACACTCTCGTTGTCTATGTGAAACAAGTTCATTTCTGTGAGCATATATAGCATGTTCCAGTGCCTGATACAGCAACATGCTTTGACGTGTTTATATGAGCACGTTAATTTTAAGTTCGGTTTACGTTAACTGCTATTTTCTCAACGTTGCAGTTGTGCTTGAAATAAATTCATGGTGATGTTGTTTTATTGATCTCATGACGTTTCTGCGATCTATTTCGAGCCAAAATAAATACATTTTAGCTACTTTACTGTGAGTCCCTAAGAGTGGGACATAGCGAGGCTGGGGTGCAAAGGCCATCGTTAAAACGTCACTGCCCAACAACCCAGCTTCTTCGTTGTAACGCGAATGCACATCTACGCGAGAGACACAAATCAAAAGTTTGACGGAGACGGTGGCAGTAGCAAACAAGAAAGCCCAGCTCCTGTGATCGCCAACTACCGGTATTTTCAGCCTTAGTATTTTGCATTCTGCTTGCGATTTATCATGGAAAAAGAAATAAAAAAACGTAATACAGCATTCATCTACATTTTTATCCTTGCAAAAGATTTGTTGTGGAAACAAATAAAAGGTAGAAAACGTATTTTGTTAGTTTTTCTGTGACAAATATGTGGGAGCGTATGATCGCAAACTCCGGCGCTGACAGCGCATTCGTTGATTGTGGACGATGGTCATAGACGAATATGAGAGACATCAACTATGACATAAATCGCGTTTTACTACACGAGCAGAAAATCACATATGGAAGCTCGACCCAAAGCTAGGCACCTACGCTCCCATCCGTTGCATTTTACCGTCTAAAAATGAAAGAAATCGTAAACGTGCATATCTACAATCATGTGGCTGCAACAAAATCTGCTTGCATTTTTTTTAATGAGTGCGCAAGGGTTGCCGGCCGTTTGATTTCGCAATGAAAACCCAGCGCCACCACGCTTGCATGAACGGAGGGTGCCGGCTTTCCGAAGCGCGGCTAATGTGGAGCTTGCCAACTGAGCCGATCTAGTAACGTTGCTTGCAATGTTGTAGAGAATGATCAATGTCTGCGAACATCCTCCTCTTTCTCCATGGAATGTCACGACAGTCGGATGGCGGCAGTGGTGTATCCAGGAATTTTTTCCGGGGGGGGGGGGGGGGGTTCAGAATGCATGCGTATAGTCAAGACCGGTTATAACGAAGTCAACGGGAATCGGAAATCACTTCGCTATATCCGCTATTTCGTTTTAACCGACTTCGGTTATGACACGAAGTGCAAAGAGGGAATGGGAAATCGAGATCGCTTCGATATATCCGCTATTTCGTTATAACCGACTTCGTTATAACCGGTCTCGTTGTAGAGTCGACTCGATTTTGGAGAAGGGGGAGGGCTGAAGCTTCATAAGCCTCCCGCCTGGGTATACGCCACTGGACTCGGCAATTGAACCTGAGCCCGATGCCAAGCGTTCTTGGAAGCGTTGATTGGACGCGAGTCCCGGGCGAGCACTGACGCAGCACTCGTGCCCAATCAGCCTCTACGCTGTGATGACGTCGCTGTGATGACGTCAAAAGACTAGAGCGCAGGTATTGATTATTCTAGGTGGTGTTGATTGAACGTAGAGCCACTAAATCAGCTACGCTTTAAAGCGACGACACTTCCGCCATCTTCGTGCTTAAAATCATGGTTGCCATTTATAATGATAATATAATAAATCTTTGTTAAAAAAGCCGCTGCAGCAGCTTGACGGAGGTCCTTAGCCCCTTTACAACAGGCGATTACCAAACAATTTCAGAGAACGAACAAAATAGGTACATTGAGAGAGAGGACACTATTTTAAATGTACACACTATAGATAATACAAGATGAGGAAAAAAAGGAAAATTAATACATTCATAGTAGTATTACAATGGTACGGTGATCCGTATGCCTTAGCCGTACCCTAAAGTAATGCTCGTACATCTGTTAGCGTCGTTGCATAAATATCAACACCTTTCAAAAATAATTTATTTAATAAAATGGTTAATTGGTAATTTAGTGTGTTGTTATAGTATAATGTAGGTGATGGTGTACAAAACATTTTTTTAGGGCGGAGTTGGTATAAGGAAGTGAAAATGAAAAGGTTTCATAATTACTCAAAAACTTTACTTTTAAACTGCGTAGACTTCTTGTACGCCACAAAAAGTCGGGACCTGTAAATATTTGAAAATGGTTTTATACTAAACAATGAGAACAAGTGTTCAGTATGATCATAGTATGAAACATTGGCAATAGCACGCACAGCTTTCTTTAGTAAAATATGTAGTTTATTTGTATTTGTTTATGTTGTATTTCCCCAAACGGTAACAATGATTTAAATTCGGTGAGCAACCCCACTGTTTTCGAGAGTTTAGACGAACGGTAATCAACACGCTCATTCCAAGACATTCTATTTGTAAAGTAAAGGCCCAAAGTCTTGATAGTGTCGACAAATTCAATTTCTTCATTGTTCAAAATCAGGGGGTTTGTGATCATAACTGGAGCATGTTGACTTTTAAATAAAATAACTTTAGTTTTTTTCGCTTTTTTCTTTTTGCGAATTTAATTTAAGGTGAAGCTTTATTTGAAATTGCAGGAGACGCTTTTCTGTCCTCCGAAAATTTTAAAGCAGTTCGCGACACAGCAAACCGATGTCGCCCGAGTTTCCTAAAACCTTATCCAAAGCTGAGGAAGTCGCATTTTTTTAATTGTGGCGATCGACAGTGGCGTCTGCTCTGCACAAAGCACCAAGATGGCGGCGCCCACTAGCAGATCGGGAAACGGAGTGCCGATACTATAAGCCTACCTCGTTTAGCTCTAGTAGCGCGAGATGTCGCTCCACGCGCTCCTACCTGCGACTCACTACACACTCAGCCACCGGTCCCCCGTCTCAATATAAATAAACTTTTTTTTTTTCGGAAAAGAAGCGAAACACATTTGGGTGCTGCGTGACATTTTTGATGGGCCCGCATGGCAGTGACGCATACGTCGGTGGCGCCGTCGAAACTGACAGCTTTATTTTTAGCGCACTTTATCACACGAAACACACAAACACACAAACACACACACACACACACACACACACACACACACACACACACACACACACACACACACACACACACACACACACACACACACACACACACGCACACACACACACACACACACACACACACACACACACACACACACACACACACACACACACACGCACACACACACACACACACACAAAATACCTGAACAAAGTAAAAAGAAAATACAAATAAAAACCCGCTTATCTAGCTATAGTTTTGAGATTACTTGGTTTTTTAAAAAATAGTTTAAAGGCATGCACATATCAATTGAAGGTGACGAAACACAATTAAATGAGGTTTCCATTCTAGTGACAGATGAAACATGGAGCGCCCACCAACCAAAAAAAAAACAACAGTTCCATTGACCTTAAAGAGCAAGAAGAAAACAAGAGCTTACGCTGTATAACAAACTTAAGCATGACACTCTGTCGTTTAAAACTTCGTGCAAAAATAACAAATCCTGAAGATCTCTTCTTTCGGAAGGTGTGTCAACCACCCATTCTACTCAGCAGCCAGTCATAATAATAATTATTTCCGAGGTATATCGGTAATAAACTAAACGAATAAAGCGTCGGTCATTCGCGGCTGACCTCTTGGTATAGGTATGGAAAGCCAAAACACAGGAGACAATCAGTCTGACACTAAGCCTTCCGACGGCTCCAAACCGGTTTAGTGGTTGTGTTTCCCATTACGTGAATGGTGTTAATAAATGTCAAATACTGTAACACACCTTCAGCAAAGTGGGGCGCTCCTGTGGTGGCGTTAATTTCGGGAAGTATCGATGAAAAATATGTTTATATTCTGAGCACTCGAGTCAAGAAGAGAAGTCATGGAATAAAACTAGACTTATTCAGAAATGTCATTGACTCTGGTGAGAGTTTGGTGAAATATCTTGTGACAATAATTAAAATCTCAGCTACTGCTGGTTTACACTATGTTCTAGAACTGTGCTCTTCCCTGGAATAATATATAGCTACTTCAATTATGATTTGCCGGAATAATAATTAAAAAAATAAACGGGTATGTAAAAAAAACTGTTATCAATACCTAAAAGTAATATTATGTGAGTGATCGCCTTTGCTTTTAAGTCACAATTAATTAAACACTAGCATTATTCAAAGGTCGAATTAAAAATATTTCTCAGGGTATTTGCGTTCAGGGTATTGCAGATAGATGTTGGATTTATTAGTCATAGAGGCCTTGTTTCTTTTAAAGTTTGACATGCTTCTTTGTTGTAATCACCTGTCGCATATTTAGATATTGTCAGTTCTTAAAAAATAGTCTACTGTTTAATTAGTCCAAATTAAATGAGACTGAAATTAAATTTAACCAATTGTTTTATAGACAAAGCGGATTACAGTTTTTAGCTAAATATATATGCATCTGTTCAATACTAAAAACAGGGAGGAAAAAGAAACATTTTTATGCTTTTAGGTGTGTTTAGTAACTTTATTTTTACTGTATACACTGAGGAGTGCGGGCAGAAATTCTGGTGCAGCTGTTTGGGGTCATCTTTGATCTTTGCTATTTCAAGAGTTATCGTAATACAGGAAAAGGAGTAACTATCACATTCAGCACCATAAGTACCACTCAAATTTATATATAATAATCATTCTAACATCAACGTATCGGTCAGTAATGCAAGCTTTTGGTTGGTTCGCATGTTATGGTTGAGAATATCGGATTATTATGACTAAACCATTGCATTTTCTAAATAATAATTTGACCTTCTAACGTTTACATAAAACAAGAAAATCATTCGGCTCACGTGAAACAATCTTCCCGAATAAATTGCTATCATCAATCCCATTCTTTTCCGTCAAGAGGTAACAATTTACGTGGCGTGACGATGTTAGTTTGGTTAACTCAGTTTATATTAGCATTCAATGTTGTTGTTGTTTCGTTCTTGTTGTACACCTTCAAGCAATCTCTTCGGGGCTTAAAGGTGTATAATAAATAAATAAATAACATCACCGTTGTATACGACTAAAATATTTTTTTTTTTAAATGCGCGTTCGACGTGTTATTATTTGTAACGATATTTCCAGATCTAGAAGTTAAAGACTTTAAAACCACGTGTGTGACGTTCCTATATCCAAATGCCCTTTTAAATCCCACAAAAAAAGAAGAAAAGGAAAAGAAAAGGATTGAAAGACGGATCTTCCAAGTTCGATACGATCACAATCCAGCATCCGGTTTCCAATGTTGCCGACTCCGCAGATCGGGCCAAGCGATGAAAGGGAGCAAGACGTTCGACCTTTCCGGGACCTCAAGTAGACAATGACCCTTGTTTTGAGTTGGCGGCTACCAAAGAGACTTAAAGCCGCCATATCTGGCCTGCAGCATGCGTGTGTGTGTGTGCTCTTCTGAGAAAAGAAACAAACATTTTCTGCTATAGAAAGGATCTAAAAAAGCGTGTTTGTTGAAATAAAAAAATTTTTTTTTCTATGTTTAAAACATTAGAAGACACAAAATACAAACAGACACGCAGCGTTGTATTTGTTGTTCGAGTTTTCTTATTCATTCAGAACGTCGAAGAAGTGTTTCCGCTAGTAGTGTGTGCTCTATGAAGCGCACCACATTGTGCATGATTTGGGTTCCGACGACTGCTTCTATTATTCTAGTCATCTTTGTTCAGAAAGATTCACACGAGAGAAAACAACAACACGGAAGAAAATATAGATTAATTTGAGGCAGCTTTAATACGCGTACTTGTGTCTACGGTTATGAATATTGCAAAAATAAAAGTGTAATAACACACGAGAAAAAAAAGTGTTGGGTAATACGGCTTCAAGAAGAGTTTTTGCTAACGTAATGTGTGTTCTACTATTTTTACATGCCTTGTTTTATGATCATTGTTTTCATTATTTAAGTGTGGCAGCTTTAACGCATACGGTTCTTCGTAATTAGCGATTGTTATAAATAAGGTAGCACAGTATAAAGCAGTAATAGCATACTGTAAGTAAAATGTTAGGGAAATCATTTTGTATAGGAGACGGTGATATCAAAATTATAATTTAGCCGGTTCTGTTTACTTAGGCACTGATACTTCTAAAAATTTTGAGGTAATAAAAGTGATTTTGATTTTATTAATGTAAAAAATACTAGAGATAATTTCAGACTAAACCGAACAAAATAGTTAATACTACGTACAAGAGTGCTGCCCCCCCTCCCAAGAAAAATATATATATAAACGAAAAATTTTACCGTAAATAAACACAAAAAACAATTGGAAGTTTTATTTTTGTGGATACGCGGCACTTTTATATAAGATTTCATAAACAAAATCGTCCTACTTATTGATATTTCTTTGTACGTGATTAAATCATTTGAGAGTTAATCAAATATTAATTTTTATTAACTATGGCAATATTCCACTCACATTAAGTTTGAGGTTCGTTTGATGCTACCCATTGAGCAACTTGAACGCCAACAATTATGGCCGTGGATAGTATCGTGTTACTTCGAATGAATAAAATCGTTTGAAACATTACTGTGGCGTTAACACAATCGCTCTCGTGAAGGGTAAACATTGGCCCTACTCATACAAGAGGCTAGAGACTCTACAATGAATTGAATGAACGCTTCACACTTACGTCTAACAGCCTCGAAGTTGGTACCGAGCTTTGAATGGTGTAATAAGGGAACTTCGCTTAAAGTGACTCACCACCAGCTACCGTGAACGGGCCGAGCGTTGATGCAGGCGAGCGCCAACCAGACCGCGAGCAAAGACCCCTGTCGACAGCCCATGCCGTCCCGTCCGACTCGGCACCACACGCCGCCAACCACCGTCCCTTCCGTCGACGTGTCTGCGTCAAGTCGCCGTCGTCGCCGTCAAAGTCGTCTTCCCTTTGACGACTCCGAATTCACCGAACACATCCATCGTCGCGAGGTAACTCCCAGCGCGCAGCAGCCCAACGGTGCCCCGTCGCGTCGTCTGCGACGCGCGGCTCGCGTAGCCCGCGAGATTTCTCCCACGGTCGTCTGCTATTCCGGCGTCGGCCAATGGGAGGGCGGGAGCGGCGGCGCTGCGGACGCCCTTCCAGCCAATCGGCGGAGAGGGCGCTCGGTTGGAGGGGTTACTTGAGCTTACCCTACTCCTCTTAAAGGTGGGGTGTGGGTGGGGGTAGGGTGGGGGTGTTTAGGGGGTTTGCGTGTGTCCGTGAGGGTGTTAAAGGTATCCCCACCCCCAAAATAAAAGTGAAATATTACAAAACGAACTTCTTCCGTGCCAGGTCGGTCTCACACGTGATGAGTTTCCCTCGTGAGCACAACTCCGTTACAGGCAGACACCAACCCTTCATGGCGCAATAAAGTTTCTTTTTTATCTGTTTTCAATTTGATCAGGAATGATAAATGATTTTATTTGTAGTTTCTCGCCCAGTCGTTCAACTGTACCTGAGACGACATCCAGGTGCTTGAGGTTGTCTACTACAATGATTTGCACTTTTAGAAATAAAGAGTATGTCGCAAGCGACCATAGTCACTTTTTCCTTTTGGTGCCTCAATGGAGTTACATTGATTGCTAGGATGCGCTTCACAGAATACATGCTACGCAAATTGTGCGTAACAGCGAATTTGCATATAACTATAATGTAAAAAATAAATTTGAACTACTCAATATTTTTTTCCATGACACTTTTATTATCTAGGTACTTTATACCCTACTTTATTATCTTCTTCAGAGGTTCGATAGTTTAACGTAAATACCCTCGTGGGTGTTTTCTAGAAGTCCACAGGGCTTTAATATTATTGGATATGCAATTTACTACTCCACGTTCCAAAGAATTGCGTGCGATTCATACAAAAAGCAACTTCAACCACGTTGTCATAGTTTCGCTTCTACCAATAATAGATCATCGCTAGTTTCCTATGCATGGTCTGAAGATGAGGCAAGGAGAAAAATCGACAATATTGTTTTTTAAGGGTTTTGTCATTGAGTTTAGTTATTAGCAATTGTTCTTGTATAGCACTATTTATTTGCTTTATTTATGCTTTTATTAAAAATGGATATTACGAAATATTAAGGTGATCTGCACTGCTGCGTTTAACTCTGTTTATTGAAAAACTGCAGTCTTTAGCTTCATTAAAAATTAAATGGCTGCCTAGATATTTCATGAAATCATATTGTTTACACAGAAAAACACATTTCGGGAGGCAATTTATACAAAAATGGGTTGTAGCTTTGCCTAAAACCAAGTCACCGTAAGAAACGTTCTTCTAACGAAGATATACCTTGAACTAGCAAATAACCAGGGTATGTATACTCAGAAGATACATTTGTAGCATGTGTAGGATTTTTGAGAACGCCTCTTATTTTATATCTCGGAGTGCTGACTTGTACTGAACAATGACAACAGAATCCAGACATACAAGTTTACTTAATTGTTACTCAGACGTTCTGGTATCGCAAATATTGTAAAATTTGACTGTATTAAAATAGATCCAGTTCAACCCTTTTAAGCTTAAAACCCCAGTTCCATGTTGCTTCCAGATGCTACGTTACATGACAGTAAAGTTGAATTCCTTATTCTTTGAATCATCTTCTGTTCATACTTCTCAGTCCTTTATCACACAGAAAAGCTTTTTCCTGCCATGATTCCATGCTACCTATAGTTACCCATGGGTTATTGTGGGTTCTAGTTAGACCGCCTATGTTAATTATGATGACCAATGGCTGCACTTCTACAGAAAAAGTAAATCAAAGCGTTTTCGAGAGAGAATATTTTTTTGTTGTTGTTGCAAATTGAGATTTTATTAACTTAGATTTACAATATAGTTTATCTCGACTGAGGAGAAAAAAAAACAACGTGATAATACAGATGCAGTGCATTTGAAAATACGGAGTCGAACGATATTCAGTTAATAAACGCACCCGTATCCTGTCAGTAAAAAAAAATAAAAAATAACACATGCTAAAAGCAGCGACCTTAAAAACACTGCTAACGGAAACGATAAAGAACGAAATTATGTAGATTTCGTCTTTTTCTAGACCGTCGTACTTCTCGTGCCATGGAGAAGTATTACATACATCCTGACGCATTCGAGTTGGTCCGTCCTATACCTGAGCGCGTGGGGACAACCCCGGCGACGAAAGTGACGAAAATCGATGCTCAAGCAGCGTGACTCACTGAATGAGTGTCGTTTTCCCCGGACCACAGACAGTCGTTTCATTGATGGTCGTTTCTGTCTCGCTCCAAGTCCGACATGAGGCCATTAGAAGGTAAACGGCTCTCACCGACACGTGACACCGGAACAATACGAACGAACGACTGTAATTCAAGTACGATGGGACTGTTTGAACCGGGAAGCACTTATTGACGATGATAATGATGATGACGATGATATTTATTTATTCATGCTTCTAGCGGTTCCTAAAGAGATTGGCGAGGCCTAAATTATAGAGGGGCGCGAAAAGGAAACCGGACCGCCATTGTACAGGGCAGAACATTAACAGAACGCGGGGGAGAACAATTACGTAGATATTATTGGAAAGGTGGCTGAATTTCGTGAGGTGAGTTCAAAAGATGCCGGAGAGAGAGAGGGAGGGGGGGGGTTCACAGTGCATTATTGAGGGTACAGCACGGGACGCATTGGTGTGCTACCTGTATACATTTCTAAATTAAAGAAAGAGGACGAGCTCTATTTTTTTTAAAGGGCATACTATTAAGGGACGCGAGCTATCCATTTCTTGCCCTGCCCACACAGTTATCAAAAGAACCTTTGCAACTTTTTTCCGACACAAATCTAACAGTTCGTACCAAGCCAACAGATTTGTGTAGGGGCACGATATAAACCTGAAACGCAGTAGTTTATGATTTGCACCGTCAGGGCGTACGTTTTTATTTTTATTATTTTATTTATTTATACTACTTGTCCTTGTTCAGGATCTATTGTAGGAATGGGTACATTTATAACATCACAAAATAACAAACAAACAAACAAACAAACACGAAAACTAATTACACTAATATGTCACGAAAGGAGAAACATAGCAAGCAAGTACAAACAAAGTCTTCACTCAACATTGAAATGTTTCCGTAGAGAATCAAGAAATGAAATTAAGGAACTGGACCTCGCTATTTCAACGGGTAACTTATTCCAATCTTTGAAAGTGCGAGGAAAATATGTGTGATGACGAACTTTGCCACCTGACACGACACTATCGCGAAGAATTGCTTTTTAATTACATTTATTTCGGATTACATCTCGGAATATTCAATCCTGAAGATGACACTGATATGGAAGAAATCTTCAGGATTCTCCAGTCTTCTGACGTTGAGTGCAGCAGCAGTGATGATGACGGTTTGGATTGGACATCTACAAATGCCTGAGAAAAACAAAAAAACGAGCAAGCCGTCAAGGTGTTTTTAACGTCGAAAACGTTGCCACCTTTATCGTCATGTAGAAATATGAAGAAGCATGAGTGACGTTTCATGACAAAAGATGGCGTTCAGTGAAAAGCCCCTTCCACCTCCAACATGCGAAGAAGGGGACTCCCCACTGATGTCTGCAACCCTTTGAGCTACTTTGCTCCATATTTTCACAATTCGTCTTTTTTTTTTTACTACGCGGCTGAGAAGACAAGCATGTGCCACATGTCTCTAGCTGGAAAGGTCTTGAAGGCAACTTTACTCAAGATAAAGCAATTATTTGGCACGCACATCATCACGTATGATGATGGGCATGCCCTTTTTCTCAAATACAAACGTACTGACAAAGGTAAGTTCAGTTTGAGCTGGTAAGCAGCGTAATGACACACGAAGAACTCAAGACGTCGAGTACATGTCTTCACTGTCTTTGAGACGGAGAAGCTACCCAGTATACCAGACTGTGGAAAGTGCAACCGATCAACGACTGGTATCAGAAATTGGCACTCAGACATGTTGCGAGAAATGCAACAATCTACCTATGCCTGACAAGCGAGAGAGGCCTGCTGCTTCAAATCGTTTCAAACTCATCTGAGAGACAGAAGTGTCTGTTTTACTAATGTTCTCCCTTCCATATATTTTTTATGATTGGTTAAAATTATACCAATGAAAGCCCAATCCACACGTTTGTGCCGGTTTGTATTAAGTGTCTAAGAGTCAAATATTAATATTTGAACTTTCAGATATAATATTGAGGTACTCAATAAACCGAAATCAAGAAGAAACACAAATCTATAATACGTATATATATATATATATTTTTTTGGAGGGGGGGGGGGAGGCAGGAAAGATAAAACGACTATTGCAGCATTAAAAATGACTGCATTGGCGGTTTCTGCGAAATCGACGGCCTCTAGTGACTGGAACCCAGAGCTGTCACAGTAGGTTCACCCACCAGGTTGCGTGAAGTGGATCAAATATTAACGGCAGCTGGCCGGCCATAGACGAAGCTGTGAGAGAAAGTTAGAGAACACGTGCTGAAAATTGCCAATATCACACGTACCAATTGACATGATGACAAAATAATTCGTTTTTGACACAAATGCTATTACACACTATTGATACAAAAATTTGCTTTGACAGAATTAAACGAAACGTGAGTGAAAAGGGCAAAAATAAATTTGGAAACGTTTAGGGATGCGTGATGAGGCATAACAATATTATTACTTATAAGAGTAATGTGTTCTGCATAAGTTACTTATGCAGAAACCGCATTCAGCGCTCGTCCTGTTTGCCTCTCCGTCTTCGTATTCGTCTTTACTGTGCGCTTTCACTACTTTTCAACATGCATAACCAACTCGCCTGCATCGCTACATTAGTTAAGTTTCTTCCACGTGCAATATAGAAACTAAATAGAAAAATATACCGTCACAATGATTTCAAGAATGATTTGAAGGACGTCTTTCTAACGCAATCAGAACACACACACACACAAAAGAAACAAAATTTTTTTTTGCTTTGATGACTGTTTGGAGAGAAAACCATGTATTACAACAGCAATAGAACAGAAACGTAATGCACTCCCTAACGTTGTGCTGAGATCTCCATTTGTTGCCACGTTTGTAGACTAATATATTGTTGTACGTTAGCTCACTTGCATTCACCATTTAGCACGATGGTCCTAGTTCAGAAAGTTGGAGGCCGAGCCAGCCGTACGGCAGTCCGTCTTAGCTTAAACGGTCAGAAAACATTTCTTTCTTGCTTTTCTGCAATTTACGAAGAATAAAACAGCCTTAGAAGGTGACTTGAGGTGTTTATACACAATGAAGGAAAATATATAAGGGCGGCCCACTTTTGAATGCTTACCCTTTTTAAATAAGCTTTATCCTTTAACTTTTAACTAGGAAAAAAAGAGAGTTAAAGGAAGGCGCGTGAGCTTCGAGTACAGATTTTGTTTTGGCCATCCGCACTGTCAAACAGGCATTAATTGTTTTTCTTAAATGAAATTTAACTAATCCATCAGTCGCTACTTCACATCAAAGTAAAGAGAAAGTTGGTTTTTACTCGCTTTTCACTTCAATAAGTTAGGAACACTTCCTTCATATCTTTTGTTACGACAAGCGTAATTTTCACCAGCGGCATCTTATCATTTTTTACACTTTATCAATTAACGAGAAGAAGTCACTCGAGAACCAGGGTGACTGCGGGCACTCTTACAGGCCAGAAGAGTGAGAATCACACGTTCGTATTCAAACAAACACAATCTTCCACAAAAAAAGAAAAGAAAAAGAAAATGAAAAGAACGCTGAGTCACGTATCACACCAAGTCTGCAATGGGTGCTGCTGCTGTCGTTGATGTGTGGTCCCCCAAGCAGCTCTTTTAACGATCTCCTCCTCTCCCACGTCACTGCCTCCCCCTCTCCACTTCTCCGAATAAGGACCACTTCGTTGGACATGTCGCGTCTCCGCGAGTAGTCGAAGAAGAGGCCTTATCGCTATCGTTTTTTCTTCGTCTTCCGTTCGAGATCGTTCTAAAGTACCTTCCCAAAACAAAAATTAAACCGCAAAACGTAAATAAAAATAAACTCGATGACACAAGTTTCAGTGAGACAAACTTGAGGAACGAGGGGCAAGTTACTAAGAGAGTAAAAAAAAATATAAAAGGGGAGTAATTTTTTTTTGTTCGTTGTTTACAGACACGATTCCAGAGAGTTGGGTAAAGCTGAACGAAAATCTACCACGGAGAGAGTCAACGAAAGAGGCGAGGGGGAGAGACGGGCTCCGATATGATCGCCAGAAACGTCACGTAGCTCCTCTAATCATGGAACAAGTTGATTCTACACAAGGGTACATATGTACCTCCGACGGATGCGACCGGGAGGCGATACACACCAAGGTCGAATTCTTGGGGTCCCCGCGAGAGCGGCTCTCCGTCGCGCTCGGCGTTTCCAGTACGCGGAGTGTATGTGACACTACGCGGAGTGTGTGTGACACAACTCCGATGGCCACAAGAACAACGAAAGCGGCGGCCGCCGTGTAATGTAACAGTTAAACGTCCCTGGTGAGGCGCTTGTGTTTTACTATAAATGAAGACTGGTTTTTGCCGATACCTCTTGAAAGCGTAGACGGCCCTGCAGACGTAAAGGGGGGGATGGGATGAATGAATTTATTTTGTCTTGTTTTATGAGAGGTTGTTATATCTTTGCTTGGCTGTTTGTTAAATGGCTTATTCTGTTTCGCGTGGTTTGGGATGATTGATATTATGAAGCAAGATGCTCGGTTAAGACAGATGTCTTCTTTCCGAAGTTCAAGGATTGGCTTGGCTACTGGCTAAAGTTGACTCTGATCATTAAATGCTATGAATCAACAGGTTTGTTATACATTGCTGCTGAGTGATCAGAAACCTGGGACTGTTTAATGTTGCCGCAGTGCTCCTGCAGTACATCATCTTAAAGCTAATTATTAAAAAGGATTATCGTGAGCAATTGCGTATTGGCTAGGAGAAATCAAAACCTTGTTCTCATTCTCCTTAAAATTAAAGACTAAGTTTGATAATATGTAGGGAATATGTCTTGTTCGACAAGTAAACGCACTAACTGCGACACAAATACTGCGTGAGTACACTGCAAGTTATACGGAACCGTACGACTGTGCAATCAATGGCCCGTAGTAAACCATGCCGGATATTTTTACTTCCATACCTCGGGTTCTATGTCATTATAAGCCTGAGGCAAAAAAAGAAATAAACACAATGAAAGCGACAGAAATGTTTTTCTCCGAACGTTTCGATCACATGTAGTACTCTCAAACACAACGCCACCACGTTCGGAGTTAAGTATAACTACCAAGGTGTGTCCAAAAAATGGTGTAAATTAAACAAGATGCATGAAAAAAAACAACACAAAAAAACAACCTCTAATCAAAGAGCGGGGAAAAAAAAAAACTCAGTAGAAGAAAAGAAATAAAGTGAAAACGCAACGCCTCAATTGTGAGGTTGCCATTCCCTTCTCCTCTACTGAGTTTTTTTTTTTCGTTTATTGATAACTGTTTTTGGTTTCAATTATCATGCTTAAGGTGTGTCCGTTTTGATGGGTTGGCCAATAAGCGTGGACATTAAAGTTCACTCTCATTAGACATTAATAGAAACGGTATTGGAAACGAGGTAAGCTTAGATCTCATCGGTATAAGATTGGGCTACTAAGCCAGTGGCGTAGCCAGTTTGGGGGTGGGGGGAGCTCATGGGGCTTCAAACCCCCCATCCCCCTCCGCACGCCAAATCAAGGACATCTTAGCCACCGCAGCCCCCCCCCCCCCTTCCCGAAAAACATTACTGGCTACACCACTGTGCTAAGCCATATATTATTAGAGGATCAAAACCATCTTAGCTAGAGGAAGCAATGAATACTTTGAAGATCTGTTATACTTCATCACCGCTTACGTGGCACATCACGATTGTAGCGTTCCGTTTTGTCTTGTCCGATTGGCGATAGCAACGTCCTTACAACGTATACAGTGGTAACCTCCCAACTTCAAACAAGACTTGCTGATCACGAAAGTACAAGACTCCCCAGAACGCTACCTAACCATTCTATTACTTTCTTTTTCTAGAAAAAACGCCCGGCAGACATAACTCGTTCCCATATCGCCTTTCCTCTTTTGTTTGTTTCCGTTTTGGGTAAATCCACTTCGATCTGCATCTCAGAAATGGTGTACTCGTTTCCTGAATGGTGCATTCACATACAGATGAAGCTAAGGCGCCTATATTTATACATCTGGGACTCGCTCAGACTCAAACGGCAAAACGGGCAACGGCAGACAGACTGTTTTTAAAATAATTTTTGTTTGTTTGTTTGTCTTAAGTAGAGATAGTGCGCAGAAGGAACAGCTGGTGGCCGAGTACAACGCCCAGTAATGCCCCCCCCCCCCCCCTTACCACTGATTCAGGAAGACGACAAGAGGACAGAAATTGCCATACCGTGGGCGTACTGGTCTTCGAATTCGATAAACCTGCGACGCAGGTAAAACACACGTATACTCCGTTTCAAGTTACGATGAACCGCAGCGAATGCTATGGACGTTTTTTTACAAGCAGCCGCGCTTCGAGAGCTAGTCTGGCCACCGTGGACGGAAAACGCTTCGTTTGGGCGCCAGTCTGGAAGCCACGGGTCACGCCTCAGCAATGCTTGGCTATCAGACGATCTACCCACACCAGGAGCAAGATGGCGGCGCCCGGAAGCCGTACTTGCAGACGCCTCCCACACGTCGTTGCGCACCTCCGGAAGGTCACGTGACCCTCGAACGGTTTGCAGAGACCAAGTCGTCTGCTTCTTTTGCAGGAGTCGAGGTGACGTCAGAAAGACGCCGAGCTCTGATTGGCTCTGATTGAAGGATAGTGGGTAGACCTCAAAGCAAGCTGCCTTTAGGTCTACCCACTATTCTTCATACAGAACCAATCAGAGCTCGGAGTTCTGACGTCACCGCTACCCCCGCAAAAGAAGCAGACGAACTAGCGCTCCGCATTGGATTGGCTCCGCATCGGCTCTTAGCGTCTACTACGGTCCATCGTAAGGGGGAACAGCATAAAAGGAAGAGCTTCAAATAGGGTGGGCTACCGGGTCCGTGCCCTGTCGTCGATGATACATTTCTGCTAGAATGTCGCGAGCGCTGTCCCTATGAGCTCGGCCCACCAGTCTTATCGTGAGCATTATCGAGTGCTGTGTATACTTCTCTGTCCACTTTCTTTTCTTTTACTTGGCGAGTGTGTTCTCTTCTTCTGGGCTACCCTGTGTGGGTTTTGCTGTGTACGTATGTGTGTGCGTGTTTGGGTAGAGTGTGAGATACGCGTCTAGGTTAATTCAGACCTTGAGGCTCTGAAACGTCAAGCAGCGACACCTATCAGGAGAAGCTTGCTCCCGCGGTGCGTCATTGAGTCAATGGGGAGGTTGACCTTTCGCTAAGTGTCTTGGGGTAACAGATAAATGAGTACAACCTTGTCGATCGCCAGTTTGCTTTTTTAGTTGATGGTGTAACGCGTTGTGTTTGTTTCTTTTGTTCTTCGCTTGCATAAGCTGAAGGAAAGGAGAGCAGTGGAAACACAAACCTAATTTGGCGTTCGTATACAACCCTCAGGGTTGGTTACGAGCAGAGATGGGCAGTATTTGAAATACAAGTGTTTGAAATACGTGTTTAAAATACTTTGCGTATTTTGTATTTCGTATTTAATTACTTATTGGGGATTGCATTTGTCAACTGCGTTTAAATACTTAAAATTGAGTATTTCAAATACATTATTGATGTTTTGGTTGGGTGATTTCATTGTTTAAACACGTGGAATACACATGCTGCTTAAAAAGGCTTTCAACTCAGGCTTTTATATTAGTATTACACTGAATCCATTGGTTTTCCGTATGTTGCATCCGCCTTTGACGTTAGGGCGAACAAATTTTATCTTTAGAGCTGGAACATTTTTTCTAAGCTCTGATAGTATATATTCCACTCAATATTTGGGCATGGTCTTTTTTACCTGGGTCAGATTTAAGTCTAAGACGTCAGCCTTTAAGAACGATATGCATTAAAAAATAATAATAATGTAACTGAAGATGATCAAACACGCGTGTTGTATTTGTATCTTGTATGTGAGTACTCTTCTGAAAAGTGTAACTGAATTTTTAATTAAATACATTTTGTCGAAGTATTTTGTATTTGCACTTATATACACTTATAGAAATATTTTGCCCCTCCTTGTTTTCGATATTCTAGAGCCCACTACGGGCGTAGACTGCTCTGCTTCTCCACGTTTTTGTATATTATTAGCTGCTGCGAAAGTGTTGAAGTGTCTGGGTTACTTGCGTCCAATCTCCGCCTTGTCTCGTCCTAATGTGATGTGGAAAAGGGGTTCTCAAGCTGAACTTTCTAAGCGCCGTTCACATATATGCGACCGAGTACGACCAAGAGAAACCAGACCGGTTTTAAGCCTCTTGCGACGTCTTAGGACCGGATGCGCTGCAGCGGAGCTGGTCCTAAGAGATCGCAAGAGGCTTAAAAACCGGTCTGGTCTCTCTCGGTCGTACTCGGTCGCAAGAGTGTGAACGGGCCTTTATGGTCCAAGAGATCACGCGTTGAAACGTCTACGACATAAATACGAGGAATAATAGTTGGGGTTGTGTGGATATTTATACGGCGTGTAGTTGGTCAGCCATTTCAAAGTTGCGACAAGTCACCCGCTGTAGATGAGCAATTTAGCCAGTGCAGTACAACCGCAAGCCTAAGGTCTTTAACGTGCACCAGAGAGTAGTGATACACGACCGCAAGCCGGTACGATGCTCTTCCAGATCGAAACGGGCAGGGGTGGGGATTGAGCCCAGGATCCCTGGGTTCTGCAGCGCCAGCTTTCGCTCCACGTGCTCCGAGCTGGTGTGCGCTTTAGCCCCCACTCGGCCACCGATCCCCCTAAATACGAGGATACTGAACAGGCACTTGAGTTCTTCAAGCAAGACTCACGCGAATGGCGAACTTTCCAGTTCTAACATTGCCACGTTGTTTATTTGCTGGTTTTGTGGCTTGGGGTCTTTGGCGCTCATTGTTGACAAAATTCGTAAATATTTTTTATCAGTTTGTCTTAGAGTAATATAACCCTTGTGGCATCTTGTTGCTCAAAATTATTGATGTCGGTGATCTGAAGCTTTGTCTGGTATCGCAGAAAACGATCTGCCGTCCTCCAGAAATGTAAAAAAAAAAAGGAAACAAAAATCAGTCTGCGACAGGGCAATACAATGTCGCCTGAGCTTCCTGACCCCGCCAAACCAACAGAGTTTCATTTTCGAATCGTAACTATCTATACTCCGTTTCACCCTGTGTTGTACCGCAACGAAGGCTAAAAGCGCGAGCTCATAGCGTTGGCAGCTGCCCTTAGTGTACGAGAGCTTGTGCCGCCTAGGTGTGCCCTTGAACTAGGAACTCGCGCTTGTAGCCTTTTCTGCGGTACATCATAAGGTGAAACAGAGTATAGGAACTGGCAGAACGAGAATAACGGCAAGCCCTGTCTTTCTTCGAACGCGCACTCCATGCCTTCCGTCGTGCTTTGACTGCTCGCGCACGCTCAAGATGCACGAGACACCGAAGCGCCGTCGAAGGCGGAAAGTTCACGCCGGAGGCGGGACGACCGACCGACCGACCGACCCCTGACCTTTTCTTCCTGTCAGTGACCCTAATTGCGTCCGCTCTGCAAGGACAACAAAATGGCGCCGCCCACACAAGACACTCGGGAATCGGAGTGTCGATGCTCCGAGTCATCCTGCTTAGTGTGTCCACACTCTTCCATGGAGCAACCTGGTGTCTCCGCGCTCCTGCAAAGCCCTTAGGAGAGTCCAATAAAGAGACTTGACTCTCCTAAATGAAGAGGCTGGAAAATGATTTTTAGTGGAGGTGTGCGAATACCGGTTCAAGTCGAATAGCACTGGGACTTTCATAACCTTCATCAGCGGAAGGGAAAGCCACGACAGCCGGGTTTTCTGCGCTAGTCGATTCGAACCGGTATTCGCACATTCCTAGTTTCTAGACCTAAACATGAAGGAAAATCAGTCCGCGCCTTCACGTAACATAGATCCTTTTCAAAAGTCCATGTAAGCGACATTGATTGTCGCCATTTCTAGGCTAGGTGGCGCAAGCTGCCGCCCGTTACAAAGGGTATAGCCATTACCATCCATCCATCCATGGGCACGAAGCGCGTGATTAGATCCGAGTGCTAGTGGAACACTCACGCAGCGCTCCTGTTCAATGCATGCTCAGAGTGCGTGATCGAGCAATGGCGGACAAGCGATGGCGCGGACGTTCGAAAATGATCTATTGAGCATGACCTTGGTGCGACAACTTTTGTACTTTGCGCGAATACCTGACGTTTATTACCAAACGAAACACGGGTTCTTTTTTGTCCGCACGCGATAACGTCGCAGAAAAACGAAAAAAGAAAAGAAAAACGAGCAGCGTTAATTTTTTTAAGTCGCATCCAGTAACAAGCGGCCACGTGATCTGGAGCCGATTATATGCTGCCAATGTTGATCATATTCCACGGGCTGGGGTTGTCAAAGCACAGGAGACGCGCTGAGTTCCAGACATTGTCAGGGTTCGGCTATTGTCGTCATTGCCGCGATTGGACACGAGCCACTACCCGAATGCTTATCGGGCTATTGATTATCACGAACCCAAATCGACCGTCTCACGCAATGCTCGGGTGCGATCTATGAGCCGCATTCAAATATCGTCACTGGAGGATACTGCGATCCTCCAGTTACGTCATCAAGTTTCGCGAAGGAGAGATTGAACGAAAACGCTCGTTTTTATCCTGAAATGACACCGCAACAAAGAGGTTTCTTGGTCAACGGTGTTCAGTGCGAGTATTATCGGGTCGCACTAATGCCGGTAAACTCGTGTAAAGTGAAGAACATTCCATTTGCATATCGTTGCACCGCCCCTTTAACGCGTATTTGGACGCTCAGTATCACAGTAAAGACTCGTGTACTTCGTTATGTCTAAACATATTTTTATTCTCGCCGTTTCACCGAGCTTCCGCCATGCATTGCAGCGGCTGACTCGCCCCACTGCTTTGCGGGAAAGTAGACCCACCGGGTTTCCTAGAGAGTGTATACAGTTCGACCTTGAAGTGACCGCGGCGCTAAGTGGAGCGACGTCTTGGGCGAGCGCCACCCAGATCGTTGGCTTCTATACAGACTACTGCCCCGCGCTTTTTCCCGCTCTGCTTAGCGGGAGAAACAATTACGGCACGGGCGGCACAAAAGCTGCCACGGAGCCCCGGCAGCAGCGGCGGCAGGCGGCCTGCCCGAGAGGCGTCAGGCCCTGTTACCACCAGCACACCACATCGCGGGGCTCGGCCAGCAGCCGGGAGAGTGAGCCCGAGAACCACACCCATTAGACGGGGGGATCGGAACCTGTAATTTCCCCTCGACGCCGACCCGACTGACGCCTGCGAGCCACGCTCGATCGCTGTATACGACAGACTCCGCCTATAGTGTATCGCAGCAGGCGTGCTAAACTCATATTTCGGGTAGATTTCCACATTCCAATTTGCGCGCGCTTGCGTGTCTGTGTGTGTGAGGGAAACAAATTTGGAGGGGGGGGGGGTTGATGAGCTTGGTGGTGTTTACATATATCGTCACTGGTATCTTAAAGTTGCAGTCATATTCCTCATACGCGAGACAAAAGGCACGGTGTCCACTGCACAGTGCACACATATGATCACATCTGCGGACACACCTCAAGGGTGTTCAAAGCATGCTTGCTTTACAGATTTGTATAGTCTGCGAACATGTCTGCTTTTTAGTATGATGCATTAGCTGTGTGACCGCGGGTTTAGTGACTATATCGTATGGATGGGATGCGATCGACTATTTCGATTTTCGCCATCTCCGCGCTGTCACCTTTGTCTTCTGGGCCATGGAAACCGCGTTTGGGCACGCGCAGTAATTCCACGAAATACGAATAGTCGTACGTGAGTCAGCATGCGGCAGTAACTGCAACATTTTTTCGCCTGGGTGATAAGAGCTTCAAAGGTGCACATAAAACCGATTGCTCGACCAATCACACGGGTTCTGTTCCTCCTGTTTTTTTTTTTGTAGATCTCTACCCAACAGACCTATTGCTAAATTACCCAAGCATCAAGGAGAATGCAGGGAATGGTGTTCCACGCGCCGCACGCGCACGCCTTCCCGTATCAAAGATTCGAAGTAAATAACCAAAATAGAGCCTCGACAAACGCACGTGCAATATGCTATATTTGTTTAGGTTTTTGCTTTAGAACAGTTACTGCTGTAGACGCCGGCACGTGCGGCGCGTGGAACACCATTCCCTGCATCCTCTTTGATGCTTGGGTAATTTAGTAATAGGTCGATTATGGGCGTCCCATCTCGATGTTAGATAAGTACTTTATACTATAACGCCCCCGTAAACACACCCTACTGCTGAGCGCATGTTGATAGCGAGCTTCCAATGCTGCTTCTATAAAGGGCTTGCCGCACAATTCAATGTTGTTATTCTTGGCAGACGATGACTGGCCGTTCGTCCTGAGCGTGTGCTCTGAATACAACGTTCAAATATGGTACGGTCACGGACCGCTAGAAAACCCGGGGCGTCTTTGCCACGTGAATAGCTCCTTATTACGTGATTGGTTCTTAGGTGATCTTACCGTCGAATGCCGCGATCTGATTGGTCGTGGAGCGATAACGAGATGTCCGGGAGTAGCCACGTCCTTAGTGGCTAGAGCTGTGAATACCGGCTGAGGCGTTACGGTGGCTCCCTCACGCGTTTCATCCGCGTGACGTCAGAACGGCAATAGATCCAGGTACCACTCTAAAAAAGCCCGTGCGTCTACTTTACCGCACAATACTCGGAGCGCCAATCACCGCAACTTGCGGAGGCAGCTCAGCGAATGACGATGCCGAAACATATGTTTCTACCAAAAAAAAAAACGCAGTCTGAGTTGTGACATTAAGCAATGCAAGACGTGACGCTTTGCATTGCTTAATGTCACAACTCAGACTGCGTTTTTTGGTCTAAACATATGTTTCGGCATCGTCATTCGCTGAGCTGCCTCCGTAAGTTGCGCTGATTGGCTCTACGAGTGTTGTGAGGCAAAGGAGACGCACGGGCATTTTTTAGAGCGTACTCACCGCGGTGGCTTCATTTATATCCAGAAATTATGACCGTGGAACCTCGTTAATAAGTCACCCTAAAATGACAACGCCAAGTTGTTTTCTTTTTCCTTTTGTGAGCAGCTGTGATTTCACTGAGATACAATTGTTACTAGTGTGTCGCTTTTCGCAATCGACACTTTTAAACGCTAACCTATCCATGCGTTCTATCGATATATATGTATATATATACGTGCGTACAAATACGCCTATATGTGCATAGTCGCTGCGGGCTACCACCCCGGGTGCCGCTGACCCTCGTGACGCCACTATATATATATATATATATATATATATATATATATATATATATATATATATATATATATATATATATATATATATATATATATATATATATATTGATTTGAGTATAGTCACGGCATGATGAAACACACTGGCGAGTGGACATGTTTTGACTTTGTTTTTGTTTTTTGTTTTCCTTTGTTTTTTGTTTTGTTTATACAATTGTGCGATTGAACCACAGGTCGGAAGACCTCGCGTGGTATGCAAACGACCTTGAACAATTAGGGCTAAAAAGAAGAAAGCCAATATAGCTTAGGGCCCCTTCTCTGTGCAATCCGCTCATGACGCCGGAGTCCATAAAAAAAAACAGTGCGCATATAATGTCCTTCTACTGGCGGTTCCCTTCTTAATTGTACTTTGATGCCAGGAAGTGATACCCAGGTACGAATTAATGTGTGACAGTGTGACCGTCGATAAAGCAAAAAGACGAAAGTAACACCACTCTCTCAATTTCCTCATATAAAAATAGTTTCGTTTCTTTTTCCTTCGCAAGTTGTACTCGTTTTTTTTTTTTTGCGTTAATATGAAGGTATTGCGCGCGAAAATAATTGGCGAAAAAAGCGAGGTCGCAAAGTTTCGTGTCGTATCATGGACTGCGCGTACCCATCGACGCCATCACTCACGTATTTGACGTCCCATTCTATTTCGACGGGGATGAAAAACCTTCGGACCGTCACAACTGTAAACATTGTCGCCGGTTTCGACGGCTTCTTGTCCAATGCACGCGGTCGGAGGCGAGGGGCTCGTTTATTGCGAGCGCATTGTTTCGAGTACCGGATGAGGAGCCCCCGTTAATGACGTCAGTTGTGACATAAGCTGACGTCAAGGTCGCTCAGTGCTCCAGACCAAAAAACCGAGTCACAAAACAAACTTTGCAAACACAGTTACAAAAAAAAAATGTTGTGTTTAATTAAAAAAAAAAATATGTGCGAGCCCTGTCGGCCATTAGTCATTTCCCTTCGTCCGAGTTTTACCCCTTCACTTAATTTGGACATAACTGGAGTGACAAAGAAGAACAATAAAAACACGGAAACACGTGACACACACAGACACACGTACACACACACAAACGAACACAAACACACGCTCACATAAACACACACATTAACACGAAGGAGGACATGGACAACAACGTCCGAGACGTTTTGATGATGCGTATCTCTTGTTCCCTTTTTTTCGTGTGTCCCGTGCCTCCGTTTGTTTTCGCTACTCTGAATCACCAGCTCGCCTGCGCGATAACTCTTATTCCACGAAAACAACACGAACGTTTAGTTTGTTTTTAATACTTTAGTGTTTGAAGGCATCTTTGTGACAAAAATCACTTCGTCAAAAAAGCTCGCAAACGATACCCTACCTTTCCAATTTATCTCGAGATCGCCACTAACACCTCAAGCCCCAGAACTTTTCAAACCGTCTTCGGTGTCCCTCCAAAACGGTATGCGGAGATTTTCCGGACCCCACACGCGGTAACCAAGACGCCAAGCCCGGTCGCGGCACCCATAAAGACGTGGAAAAACCGGGACACTTACTTACTACGTGAAGTGCTCTTCCTGAGCTTGCAGCGTGTCAAGTCACGCGAGAGAAACGCCGATATAGCTCCTTCCACCACCTAAGCTGACAATGCAGCGGGAGCTGTCCGCGGTCGCCGGACCCATCGACCGCTTCCCATTCGTCCCCTGACCTCCCACTTCCCCCTCTCTGCGCGTGCGCACGGGGCGATAACGTGGTCACGTGGCGAAAGGTAGACCTGTGACTGGTTCAACGAGCACGCACCTCCCACTGCACTGTTAGGTTAGAGCCGAACGCGGTAACGGAGAGCCACGAACCCGCGCCGAATCCATCCCGAGCGTCCATCGCGTGGTGCCCATTGAAAGCAGTCCCACCAAACAGACCCAAAGCTCCTAAACGCTCGACCACACATACATATAAGCCTTCACAGCATATGAGTGAACGCGTAGAGCTCAGTACACAACAATAAACGCCTCCCCCTCCCGTTTTTTTTTTTCGGTATGAATTGAGTAAAAGGAAACGGGTTAAACTCTTCCCTATTGATGTTGGAGGGACGAAAGAAACATCTATTGTTGCACGTTCTAAAGAAATACAACCCCCGCACTCGCGGGAGTTTGTAAACGAACCGCCATCCGCGAGTAATTTGTCTGAGGCGGTATGCTGGAAACATGGATTTCACAAACTTGTTTACTGTTCGTTTGTTTACTCTTTCCTAGCTCCAAGTTTATACTCTTTAATGTTTTTGTTATTATTTTTTTTTGCTCGGGGTAACTTTTTTCTTGGGCACAGTGATACTACACGCGTTAGCGACTGCTATCGGATTAATAGTCGGAGTTTCCGTAGGTCGGTTCCGCTGTCCTGCGCAACGCTGTCCTGCGACCCGCTGAAATCCTATTTTACCGTCAAGGGTATGGGGATGTTTCTCTTCCCCAGCCATATTTATTTGTTTCTTCTTTCCGACCCGGACTGAAAAGCAATTTTTTTTTTCTGACTCTAGTTGCGGAAAGGAATATTGTTTCTCGTATTTAATGGGACTTGAAGTGTGGAATCAGTTTGAGTAGCAACATGGTGTGACTTGCTATACATGGGTAAATTACTTATCAAATGTCTTTTAATTATAATTACAATTACTATGGTCCAAATGTAGTTTAACTACAATTACAATTCCTGCTACGTAAAAAAGTAATTCATTACAAGTACAAATTACTTTTAAAAAGTAATGCAATTACTTTACAATTACCTATTTCTGAGAGCGACCCAACTTGGGCCATATAACCTTAAACGAGTTGCTTAGAACAGAATGCATCTGTGCATTCCTTGCCCCAATGGTCGAGGAGGATTGAGCATCGCTGTATTGTACTTTTATAAATTTTGTTAAATGAATTATAGAACCTTACAGCTTGGAGTAATGAAGTCCTGCGTTCTTATGATTTCAATAAATAATAATAATTTAGTTTATATACTCGAAGACGCCCGAACGCTAAAGTAAAATTCGGTTGACACACTTCCCTTAGCCAGGAAAAACAAAAATGCGACAATTAATCATATCTTAATATTTTACTAGTGTTAATATAAAATTACAATTCACACGCGCTAATATCGCCCACGTTCAAATACAAACGTTTCATGTTATTGTGAATTATTTACATTGAGTTGAAATTATAATGCCTCAGAAATATATAAGAACCGAATCGGGGCCTGCGAATCAATGGCGCCAATATTCACAGGTGCAAGGTCAGTCTCCAAAATGCTTATGCAAATAATATCCGAAATAAGATGAACGAAAAAAAACAACAACTTGAATATAATACGAAGAAATAGATATGCGACAGTACTGGAAGAGGGACATAAAAACTGGCAAAGAACTACAAATGACCTCATAGATAATAAAAATTCCCAACCTCGGCTGAAAGCTGAAGCTGAAATTTTTTTTCCCAACATTTTGGCATGTTTACGCACTTCGTTTTCTGCTCGCGTCGCAGACGGCGCAGTATGGCGTCGTTCAGGTAAACCCCAAAAAGGAACGTTTCTCAGCCTTCAGCGTAAACAACAATACAACAAACAACGCGACTCTATTTTTGTTTTGCGTGCATGTTCGGGCATGTCTATGTGTGCGAGTGTGTCACCGATCACTTGGCCGCTTGTGCGAGCGCTCAGGCGTTCGGAGAGGTTCCGTCGGCGCCGGGAAAGTCTTTCAAAAGTAATCGTAATTGTGCCCGAAAGTTTGCAATTACTAACGCTAGAAAGTAATTAAATTGCCATTACAATTCATTTCAGTCGAAAGTAATAATTTACAATTACAAATTACAAACAAAGTCGTTAAATTACAGTAATTTAATTACTGTAATTGAATTACTACCCACGTTTAGTGACTCGAACGTAACAATAATGTATCATCATTGCTGTGTTTCCTCTGTATCCTCTTATTTATATTTTGTCTAATCTTCTCCGAATCCTGCTTATTTCCCCGGTAAATAAAAAACCCACCATCTCCGAGTAGGTCATCATATTCTATTTCTTATAAATAACCCATTAACTACTGCAATACGTGGTAGCGGCTGGGCTGTTCTTAGTTCTTCACACTGTAGGCAAACGGAGATTACGTATAGAGAAAATGCCATCCCATCAGGGCGGTATAGGCAACCATCCTGGCCACGACATTCTCGGCAGACATCAGGCAGTTGTCCCCAAACCCTTCAGTTCGGCTTCTTCGCACAGGCAAGTTTTTGTTTTGTTATCATAATCATAATCATCAATCATCCTTCCGAACACTGTATATTCGAAGAGCTAGAAGTATCCGCAGCGCCGGCTGGTGGCTCCATAAAAGTCCAGCCATGCCCTCACCCGCTGTAAACGCGGTTGAACCACGCGCCAGGGGCGGCGGACTTAGGGAAAGGGGAGGACGTCGGGAAGACAACAGTGTTGCCTCACGATAAAAGGGGCCGCTAGTCGTAAAAGCGATATTGTTTGGCCGGCTGCGCTTTATGGAGGCAACGGGAAAATGGCGGACTCAAATAAAGGGACCGGACAGAAAAGGAACAAAAATGGGGAAATCGTGTCTCGATCCCCCGGCGAGCTGGGTCGCGTTCCGGTCAACTCTCCCGACTCCCTATAATACTTAAACTCGGGAGCTCTGGTCGGATGGATACCTATTGCACCCGCTGGACTTTATAACTCGAATCTTGTGTCCCCCATTACAACTTCTTTTGTTATTTAGTTTCTTCCGAATTTGTTTGCGTGTGATCTAATTTCGGGCATGTCATGGCTCGCCTTTTTGTAGCATTTTTTTTTGTGGGACTGTTTTAGCGCTGATCGGAACACGTTCAACCTTACTTCTTTTTTTTTAAAGCGATCTATATTTTTTTTTACGTTCCGTCGGCTGGACACAATGGGTTCCTCCCCCTTGATCGTAAATGGGCAAGCTTTGATCGTGGCAACCGTACGACGACTGTGTGTGCAAAGAGGAAGCAAAACGGGGAATAAAAGGCGTTTAGGGAACATAAATTTGGGGAGTTTAACAACTTTCTTTTTTCTCGTCCCCCTTGTACTTTTATTTATTTTATTTACGCATTTTATAGCTGTCTCACAGTTCGCTCGCTGTTGCTACCCTCCTTTTTGTAAACGGACCCTATCGATAAAACACCGCAGAACGATAGAAATCGTAAATTAAGCAATGGAGAGGATCCCATTCTTTTTAATGTTTTTACTTTGTCTTTCTTGTTCCTCTTCTTTTTGCTCTATTTCTCTTTCTGCTGAAGAACAAATAAGACAAAACAAACAAAAAGAGACGAAGTACATAGAAGCCATTTTGGACCGCTGACGGTCTCCACCGATCACCGTTATGGCGAATTTTACGGCCACGCTTCAGCCGACACTGCGGAAACAGCGTCAGCTGCCGCGGGTGGCTGCGCAACGCTAGTTTGTTTTATGCGCGGCGTTTCGACACCAAAGCAGCGCTATCACCCAGCGACGGCCATAAACACCTTAGAAGGGGCCAGAGTCATACATGTCATCTGTGCACGGACACCGACTTTACAATATCCACAGTGCGCGCTGAATTTAGTGTTAATATTGTCACGGATCAAGGCGACGAGACAATGAATGTAATGAACTGAAATAAACGTGCAATGGGGCGAACGTGTGCCCAAAATCATAGCCTCCTCTATACTCACAAAGCCTGGCAGTTTGACGACGGAGCCATAGACTGCCCGGTCGCAGATTTGGAGCGCGGGGATCTGGTAGCACAGAGCATCAAAGAGCCATTTCTCGGAGAACCTGGACGTCAGCGCACTGCTTTTGCAGCGGCGAGGACCCGAAACACACTACTTGTTCGTTCGGGAGAAGTGTGTTTCGGCGTCTCGCCGCAGCGGGGCGCCAGTCACGTGGCTCTCCTCTCATCCGTTGTCTGCCGCTTTACCTTTTCCATTTCGGCGACCGCTTCTCGTGGCAATCTGTCAGGCTTTGCCACGAGCCTCCATATAGGAGGCTATGCCAAAATAAACGAACAATCGCGGGAGGGTATGTATATTAGTCGGCAATGCCGCGCTCGGCGCATTATGTACTACACTCTGTATCTCGAATCTTCGACCTAGAATGTTCGGGAGTGAACTAGGAAGAGACCGACTAGGCAATGTCATTCTTGCCTCCCTATCTTTTACAATCGGTGTGAGTAAGCTCCAATCTTCTAGGGAGAAGCGTTCCTTCTCGGTCAATGCACGCGGCATTACTCTTTCCTTTCAAAGTGCATCGCCTCGATGCAGCCTTAAATAAATTAACGCGAAGCTAAACCAAATAACAGCAAACAGGAAATTGCGTGCTCGTCGGAATTATAAATACATAATCCTCCGCCGCATCGAGCATAGTACGCGGCTTGAGACCACTGATCTCTACTTTAGGGGGCTGGATGGCGCATCTGGTCTCCGAGCCTGGCGCAGGTGAGGCCCCGGAAGTTTGATGCTTGTCCCGGAAGTCAAACGTCCGCTGGGTTCCTAGTGCGTTCAGTCGATGCATTCACTCAAAGACACAAAGAACGCATGGGGCATCCTTTCTTGTGTCTTTGAGTGGGTTTTAATAAACCCGTTTTCAATTAGATGCCGATAATAAGGCATTTGAACGTGGGACATACTTCATCAGCTATAATCTAAGAATTTTCACATCCAATGGCTTCCTAGGAGACTTCTCGGGTCTGCATGCGCTGGTACTGCGCAACAAGCAGGCTATCTTGAGATGACAAGGAAAAATCCAGCGCCCTGGACAATATTTAAACCAGCACTGGGAAGAGTTGAAAAGCCTGCCAAGCGCTCACTTCCGGGACAAGCCGCTTACTTCCTGTGGCTCCATACTTGCTTGCTCAATGCGCCATCCAGCCTCCTAGTGGAGGTCAGTACTCGAAGCGAACGATATGCACTACTTCGGGTAGCGGCCGACGGCGTCCTGATGGTCGGGTTCCGTCGGGGAGCACCTCGTAGTTCAAGTCCCCAAGGCGGCGAATAACATTGTATGGCCATCCCACGGCGTCATCACTCTTCGAAGGCGTCGAGAGAGCCTTCACTCAGAACGGAATAGTCTGCTCCGGTGAAGATGAGTGCCGTCACGTCGTGGCCGTCGATGCTAATGCCGAGGTTATTCGACGCCGTCTCAGAAGCGCCATTCGCTTCGGTCATCTCCGGCAATTCCACCCCCAGGAATTGACGCACTTAGTTTTCTCGGCCAGGCAAGTGAAAAGGCTTGCTCGATGGGACATAAGTAGAGGAGAGGCCAGGGGTCGTGAGGATGGTGAGCAAGATCCTCGGAGCGAAACTGGCGGGTCTTCCCGCGGATATCCACAGGAAGACCTGTCCATTGAAATTCGTCGTCCTCGAGGACTGTTCGAGAGACGTCATTCTTGGAATGGACTTTCTTTGTAAATACGGTGTCGTCATTGACCTTGGAGCGAACTAGTTGACGCTGCAGCCAGCGTCAACTACACAGGACAAAGCGTATGTCCTGTGTCCTTCTTCTACTTTGTGTCCTGTCCCTTTCGCGCTGTTTCTCATTATGTCGTTCAACCAACCAGCCCAGCAAGGTATCCTGTTACAGAAACCTATCCCCACGTCGGAGGATCCTGATGCGACGTCAGCCACGGTACGAGACCTTGCCGACCACGTGAACCCGCCGCCGCTGTCGAGTGTCTTTGTGCCGGTCGGGATCGTAAAAGTTATGTGCAGTGAAGTTCTGTTGGAATAGGAAGCGTTCAACAGCTCCTGGGAAGAGGAATCGGAATTGCCAGGGGCGTAATGGAGCTCAAGGACGGGCGCACCATGGCTCTTGTGACGAACTTATGAAAATAGTCACAGCAGCTGACAAAGGGCACCGCCGTGGGCCATGTCGAGGAACTTCCAGACTCAGCCGCGATCGCCTCCATCTCAGAAGACTCCTCTTCATTGCTGCACAAGAGGACGCCGCCTTCGGAGCTTGACATCGACCCTGTACCCTCGTAGCCCCAGAAAGACGACAGCTGACTGATCTTATCGCCGAATACAGCAAAGGTTTCGCCACGTCATCAAGGGTGCGCCAAACGACGATTGCCAAGCATCACATTGTTACGAATGAAGATGCCCACCCTGTCCGCCAGTCGCCGTAGCGTGTCTTCGTGAAAGTACAGAGGGTCATCCGAGAATAATTTCAAGAGATACTCGAGGACAACATCATCCAGCCTTCGAACAGTCTTTCATCCTCGTCCCCCCCCCCCCTTTTTTTTTTTTTTTGCTCGAGGATGTATCGCGTTTCGCAGAGTGCAAGCCTTCCAAACTTAGCGCGGCTATGCAATCACCTTATCTCATGAACTTGCCGCTACTGTAGTGGATGCTACCCCAGCTAATTTTCATTCCTTTTGACATAACCACTGACTGCTGTGTGTCATGACAGGCTTGCTCGCGGAACGAGGTCTGTGTTGTTCAGGTAGCCACTGCCTGATTGCTCCAAATATTTGAAATTCGATGGGTGAAACACAGTAAATGTGCAATGTGCTTCGTTTGTAGTTTTCTTTTTACATCGAATCAATTGGAAACAGGGTGCATGTTATACATAATAAACAGAACCCATCGACCATGGAAACAAGCACAACAGCGCATATACTCAAAACGTTGAGTCCCTTCGTGTGTTGATACTCTTTGTTTGAACTTTTCGGCTTTTTTCCTCAGGACTTTTGTCCACAATTTCGCGCTCCAAAAATAAAGCGGATGCACCTTTGAACTTTGATAAATACATGTCTTGTAACCAAGGGTTGAGGCTTGCTACTTTAATAGGCAAATACTGTTTAAATAAGGTTCAGTGACACGAGTGCTGTCAATAGTAGCCGTGTAGCCGTTCATGCTTTCGAAGTATGCTGCACTCAAGAGACAAGCTTGAAGCTGTCTGAATATTTTCTTACTAGTACCCGTGCCACACGGGCAACTCGAATGCCACTTGCAACGAATGACATTTGTGTGATCGGCGAATCAGCTCGCAATCTGTCGCGCGTGGAATGCGCTACGCCCGGAGTGTCGCGCGCTGATTGGCCGTCCGCTCAAATGTCATTCGTTGTAAATGGCATTCGAGTTGCCTGTGTGGCACGGGTATAAGAATATGCTCAAACCTTGGGAAACCGTTATTACCATGAACCTTGCTAGATATTGCGTGACAGTGGCGTTTAAAGGACGATTTTCATTAAGCCTCTGCGCATGTATACTCCCTCTCCCCTGGCCTTGCTTCCCACTGTCGCCATTTTCGGAATACATGACCAACATTGTCAAGATCGATCTTTTGCGCGTACTTCGTCTTTTTTAATGACATTTTTTTTAACATCGGCTTTAAGGGGCATGTAAGCAATGACAACCGGTACAACGGCACGATTCAAATGTGTCCTGATGGGCGGATGCATGTTGGGCCTCCTCTTCATTTGTAGCTCGCAGATAACCCCTTACCCTCCCCCACCCCCTAGACGGCGCTCGCTACTCGTAAAAGGTTCATTGAAAACGCTTACAGACTCGTCTTCAAATAAATATATATATATTTTTTTTCTCTAGCTTTTCTATAGGACTTCCTGTTCTCATCTTTCAAGGCGGACCAGTCGGCTCTGTACGTTGATGCACTCTTTCAAATCCAAGTTCGTCAATTTTTTTTTCTTGCGTTTTTTTTCTTTTAGTTTGATGAATTAGATTAAAGACACTAAATGAGCTACGCTTAGAGTATCGGCACTCCGTTCCCCAATGTCACAGTCGGCGCCGCCGCCATGGTGCTTAGTGCAGAAGGGACGCCACTGCCAATCGTCACAATTAAAAAAAAAAAGCGACTTTGTTTAGCTTTCGACGCGGTGTTAGAAAGCTCAGGTGACATCGTTTTGCTCTGTCGCGAACTGTTTTATCATTTCTGGAGGACGGAGAAGCGACTCCTGCGATTTCGGATAAAGCTCCAGATAACCGGCAACCATGATTCTTAAGCACCAAGGTGGCTGTAGTGCCGTTACTCTGAAGCGTATAGCTTCTTTTGCGGCGTCTGTGACACGACGGTGGCACCACCGGCAGTATCACCCTGCGTGGTGCACGTTAAAGACCCCAGGTTCGCTGTTGTACTGCCCTTGCTAAATGTCTCATCTGGGGTGGGTATACAATGTTGCCATGTACTGGGAGTCTAACCTCCCGCTGTATAAACCACTGACGACTATTTACTTTTCTGACATAACCTTTAGCTTTCTTTTATAAAATATATTTGTAGGGTTGTCTTGGAAAAGCGCGGTGGCGTTATATAAAAAAGTGAATGCCGTTTGCAACTCCCTGTAACGCCGAATTAGAGCGCAGCTTTTGAGGAGGAGGAAGGAAGGGTACTGAGGGGGGGGGGGTCATGCGACCCTGGGGGGGTCACGTGACCTCGGGGGGAGGTCACGTGACCTCGGGGAGGGGGTCACATGACCCCCCTTCCCCGAGGTCACCGAAGGTACCCGAGGTCCTCCCGAAGGAACCCGAGGTCCTCCGAGGTCCTCCGAGGTCCTCCCGAGGTCCTCCCGAGGTCCGGGGGGGGGGGGGGGGGCTCGCGGTTCCGCCGACGCCGACGCCGCTCAAGCCTGGAACGGGCGCCTAAGAGCTGCGCTCTAAAAAGAACAGTTCTTTTTTTAACGATAAATAAATCTGCAAGAAAGCATATCAGTCTGTTCAGCTCAAGGGCAACGTTTGTTGTGTTCGAAGGCGGCTTTCCTGACTTGGTTTACTCCGTGCGACGCGACCTTTCGCGCTGCACGGCTGCTGCCGAAGGTGAGAACCTCAGCAAAACGAAACCACGCCGCGCATGCACAGGTGCGCATTGAAGTCGGAGCTGTGCGGTTGTGCTGGGTTGACAGCATGAACTGCTGCGCCGTTAAATGTTCCAATAGTTATGCGTTGTGTCTCGTGGGGACAAAGTTTCATCGTATTTTTTCAACTCGCGCCGATGTTTTGTGGGACAGCGACAGCGGTGGACCCGTGCCGTATACGAAGCGAGAAATTTGGATCTCCCGATCATGTCTGCCATTGTGTCGGCACGGCTGACATGTGAAACACTGCTGCATTGCGCTCTGCGTTTTTGTTTTTGTACCAGTAAATTCCTACACATGTTAGCGCAGATAGGACGAACTGAAATAGCATCCCACACTAGCTTGCGGGTATGCAGTGCCAATTTCGTTTGAGGAATGCCCTCCTCCAAAGACGTTTCTTCTGCATCGCACGTGTCGATGATGTTTCCTGACCAGTACGGCATGCATTCTGTACTTCATGAAAAAAGATTCGGGCGGTGCAAGAAGTGCCAAATATGAATCTAAGGAAAACTACAATGAAACTAGGAAGCACTGGACAATCGACGATGATAACAATTTATGTGGTGTGCTTTTTTTATTTTTTTGTCAGACTTTTTTTTTTGGACGTGGAAATCGCCTTTCTTTACGTATGAGTTTACAGGTAGGCAGTGGGTGACTGCAAAACAAAACGCCGGAATTGTTTTTGATAAAAGTAATGCAAAATAACTAGGACATCTTAAAAAAATGTATATAGTTAAAAAAAAAGTCAAGTAAATCAGTCTTTTACTTAAAGGGATGCTGAACCGAAATCTGGATTCCACAAAACACGGCGACAGAAGCGTGCAACGGGATGCTACGAACACCAAAACATCACTCCTACTGTGTCTACAGCGATATCTCAAATGGATGACCGTATTTTTCTAAAAAAAAAAAGAGGCGCATTTGACAGGTATGTTGACGTCTTGTTTCTCCGAGAAGAGTCGAGAAGGAGAGGGAACGGCCTCGCGTCTTCTCCGCCTCGCCGCCTTGAGGGAGCGAAGCGAAGAGAGGAGGAAACTAGGTATCGTTGACGTCACGCGCCTCGTCGGCCTGGTTCAATCTCGACCTCTTTTTCGAAAAATACGGCCTTCCATTTGAGATATCGCCTTGCGAGTAGTGTTGTAGGGATTGTAGCGTCCCGCCTACATCTCCTGCATTGTTTTTCTGAAATCCAAATTTCGGTTCATCATTCCTTTAAGTTTTAATATATATATATATATATATATATATATATATATATATATATATATATATATATATATATATATATATATATATATTTTATATTTTTCCCTCGTACTAACCAACAGCTCGAAAGCCTACTGGGTTAAGCACACACACTTGAAATACACACAAAATACACAGTTGACAAAATAAAGAGTCGTGAAAGAAAAACATGCAAGTACACAAACATGTATATATGCCAATTAAAAACACATGCATAAAAATGATCGTTCTCCAAAAGACAGGTTTGTACTAAAAATATCGACGGCAGTAAATTGCGTGTTTAAAACATGTTGAATACGCGAAACCGGTAAGGCGTTTCGAATGAGATCTGGGTAAAATACTCTTGGATTTCTAGAGTTCGTTCTAAGTGGAACGCGAAAGTGAACACGGGTGAGGAGAGTAGGGCTGTCTATTGCATTATGAATTAGCCTCTGTAAAAACTGAACATCCCGAATAGACCTTCTTTTACATAAGGTACCCAATGTTAATTTTGCTAAAATCGAATTATATTCATAAAAACACTTTCTTCCAAAATATCTGTCGTAAGTGATGCGCACAAATCGCTTTTGTACATGTTCTATACTTTCACTTGCTGTTATAGATATGCAGTTCCACATTACAGATGCAAATAGACCGATCTCACCAGCCAGTTTGACTACGCCACCGCTGCCGCGATGCATCGAGGGAACTTTAGTCTTTCTGCACGTGCGACAACCTCGCTGGAGCTCTGCGCGTGTGGAGCACGAGACAGCACGAGCCCTCTCGTGCATTGCCGTTTGCCTCCTGCGAACTAAAGTTATGGCGGCGCCACGCATGCGCCGAACGCTTGATGAGATTGGTCTATTCTAGTTTCGAACGCACATGGGTGCTGTATAATCTCAAAAGACAGTGATGAGTGATAAATGATCTAGTTAAGCGAGGCCTTATTCCTAGCGTACGTAATGACTGGCTAATAATGGAGTTTACATGAGAAAGGAAAAAAAGGTGGTCGTCCACAAGAACACCTAGGTGTGTGTATATATATATATTACGGTGTCGCGCCGCGAGATATCCCTTCACAGGCGTCCCACAACGCGCCGACACGCCTGCCATACGTGCCCGCAAGATGGCAATACGTACCCTCTTCTCCTAGACAATGATTGATCATCATGGAGCAGCAGTTCTCTCTATGTGACATTGTGTTGCTCCATTAGACCATGTGTTAAGTATAACCCGCATGAAAGCGATTTGCCAAGAGACGAGACAGGCGACGTCAACCCGCTTCGCTGTCGCTCGGTCAGTCGCGCGATTGAGACAAGCCGCATGAAAGTGGCGTGAGCAAGCGACCAAGGCGATGAGCGACGTTTTCTAGAAATCCAAACACCGAGCGACGCGACGAGCGACAGCTGAGAAATCTCCGTCGCTCGCGGCTGACGCTCGTCGCTGCGCTCGTCTCGTCGCTCGCTAAATCGCTTACATGCGGTTCAGCCTTCAGGGACCGCTTTCGCATGAGACTGCTCGTGCACGCTTTCGAATAGCGTGTCGTGGAGACGTTTCAGAACTGGTTGCAACGGTACCGCCGCTCTGTATGAGCGAAGTAGAAGTGGTAGAAGCGGGAAGTTGTTCGAAGAGAAAGTGCAGTAGAGTGTGGAAGTTTTTCGGCCGCTCCCATGCAACCAATTGAAGAAGCCACAACAGCTGCTTGTGTCGAGTCTTTCCCAACACTTTCCATGGTTGTTCCACTTGTTCAGTGTGTGAAGATGTTGCTTTTTGAGGGCGCAAGTGGAACAAGACAATGCGTTTTCCCAGAATCTTCTCAGATCAGTGAAAACAAGGTTCCTGCCACTCCTCCCCATAGGGACAGGCTGCACCGTATATATAATGGGAATGAGTGAAGATTGACAAGTGCAGCCGTAGTAATAATGTGAAGAAGAGGGGAGAGAGGTGATTATTGAATTTATTGCATTAAAGTTAGGGAAAGAGAAAGGGAAAGAGAAAGGGAACGTTCCCACCTTTCTCTTTCTTTTAATGCAATAAATTCAATCACTTCTCCCCTCTTTCTTCACATTATATATATATATATATATATATATATATATATATATATATATATATATATATATATATATATATATATATATATATATAATATAGGGTGGTTTTTTAAACTTTCAGTTTTGTTTAAAAAAAGCCGTGAAAGCTACACTAATGCGGTTTGTGCAGATGAGCTATACGGCCAAGAGGGCCTAGCATAGAGAGATAGTCGCAACTATTAGTCGGCTAATTAAGTAAAATGTAAAAAGTCAAAGTTATACGCAATAACTTACGAGAATAAATTGTTAAATAGAAAATAGAATTAAAAAAAAGGCCTGACGTTTGTTGACGTTTTGACAGTGGCACTGTCGAAACGTCGACGGAAGAAGACAGTGCCATTGTCGAAACGTCGAAGCATCAAATTCATTGAGTTCTAGGTTGGAGAAAAAAAAAATCAAGATAATTTAAAGAGTGATAAGCCACCTTAATACCTCTTTGATTATTTTTCACAAAAACAATTTTTTTTCACAAAAATAATTTTTTGCGAGACTAATACCATAAACACGTGTTTATTATTGTTTGTTTGTGATTTGATGCCGCCCATGTAAATTTATTGTGTTTTTAATATAAAAAACCCATCAGGCAAATACATTTTTATTTCCCTGATGTTTTTTTAATGAAAACAAAACAAACTTACATAGGCGGTATCTAATTACAAAAAAAAACAATAATAAACACATATCTAAGGTTTTAGTTTTGCGGAAAATGATTTTTGTGAAAAGGTGTCCTTGTGAAAAATTATCATAGAGATATTGGTGTGGCTTAAATCACGATATAAATAAGCTTGATTTTTTTTCTCCACCCTGAAGCCAATCAATTTGTGGTAGATTCATTTCAGAATAGAAATGCCTCGTCGATTATGTGAAAAAAGTGCAGTGGTTGCACTTTCTAGGAGCCAGGAAGGTTTCTCGTCGGAAGACAGCATGCAACGTGATTGATAGAATATGTCAAATTTATTTCCTGGGATATATAAGAAGCGGAGAACAGCTAGATGCCCTTCTTAGGTCTGCCCCAGCCCTTAACGTATCAGCTGAGCAGTAGATTTCGCACGTCGAAAAGGCACCGCAGGCCGCTGAACGTTTCTCACTTTCGCACTCCAGCTCCTCCGCTCGCGGCGCTAGGCTAAGTTGGTAGAGCAATGCCGATGTTTCTTCACCTCTCTCTCTCTCTGGTGAGGCTGCTCGCTATGGTCATACGTGTGAAATAAAAGGGAGATCAATATTTTTGCACGAAAAATGATGGACAGCACCATGATCCCGTCTCAACCGAGCACACATTAGTACTAGAGCCCTGCATTACTGCGGATTATCCCCAAATATCCGCAGTAAATTGGCGGATTCGGGATAAAAATGAATCAGATTTGGTGGATTGCGGTTCGGATGCGGATTGGATGCGGATATCCGAGGGTCCCAATCTCGTTTTTGCCGAGGCGGCCCACAAACGTGTGCGACCGTAAAGTGTAGATGGATAAGTGAGTGATACCACGAAGTGCATCATCGAATGTATTGCGGGAGCCAACTACTCTCTTAGATAAAAGCTGCCGATCGGACAGAAAATTGTTCTTTACGTCAATAAAGACTTGATTCGCCCCAAAGAACGCTGTAGAGCGTTCTATGTCACCAAAAATGCTGTCCCTCGAAAAAATAAAAAAATGCAGGAGCATCAGTCGTCCCGAGAAAGCCGTGTTCTTGTTTGGCAGGGAAAGAGGAGACAACGTTCTTTGGGCAAAGAAAACCCAAAACGTACCAGCCACGAGAAAGTAGAAGAAGCCTGCAAGTGGCGTTTTCGCCAACAAAAAGATGGAGGAGACGGAATTCGATCTCCTGAAGTGGTGGAACTTGCGCCAGCGCGAGTTTCCGGACCTCATCTTTGTAGCGCAGTTTGTGCAAGCCATCCCAACATCAAGTGAACCAACGGAGAGATACTACTTATTAGCGGGTATTAATTTAAGAGAGGCGAACCAGTCTGAATCCGTCCGTCTCAAGTAGCACACAATGTTGTGCGAACATTCCCTGGATGTTCTGAATGTTGAAGGAACGTTAAAACACCATTCGGAACGTTCTAGGAACGTTCGTATGCAATCATTCCCTCCAAGGTAAGCTGCTCAACATTCTAGGAACGTTCGTTGGCGAACATTCGTATGCACAATGTTCTCAGAACGTTCCCTTTCGAACATTCGTATGCGCAACATTCTTGGAACGTTCACCTGCAAACATTTCTAGAATGTTCACAGGTGAAGCCAACTTTACAGAACTCTCACGCAACCTGTGGTTGGAAACACCATCCACTATATGCCACTTTGTGCCACAAATATGCAAATTAAGTGGAGTTTCTGGAAACTTAGCATAAGGGATTAGTTTGATCACATATGAGTCTACCGAGGAATGTGATATAAGGTGTAGGAAAAAAGCAATAGTTTTCAAAACTTGATAATGAACTTGGCACTCACTGAGTATGTAGAGGGGCAGTTTTGAATGGACCAGATTTTTAGTATCTGGGGTTCAAAACTTTGAAAAAGGTATTTCCCAGTTGAATGTGCGATGCCATATGTGTATTCGTTCTTAAGCTCGGAGTGAGCAATCGGTTACGTATGCAGCACATTTTGAATGAAAGAAGTTGACAAGTGATAGGTAGGAGTAAACATTAGTAGTACGTGCTCAGGCTGGTGCGCTGGGAAGGCAGCTAGCTTGTGCTTGCGCCTTCTAAAAATCTGTTTCGATTAAAAAATATCGCCCTGTGAGGAGCTTTATTACATCCATATATGTAGTGCGGCTTATTGGGGCTGTAGCCTGAAGCCGTAATTGTGGAATCTTTGTAAAAAGTCCTCAGAGAATGTTCGCTGAATGTAGCGATGTACTTACACCTCGTTCCGAAGAAATTGAAAGGATGTCCTCATGCATAAATTTGCAACATTGTCAAGAAAGTTGTAGAAGTTCTTTGGATGTTCTCAGAACGTTCTTAGAAGTAGAACCTTGTTAGGATATTTGAATGTTGATTGAATGTCCTGATAATGTTCTATGTCGTTCTCAGAACGTTCTAAGAATGTCCCTTAGAAAACATTCCCCGAATGTAGCGATAAGTGCCTGCGCCACATTCTGACAACGTTGATAGAATGTTCTTACGTAAATTTGCAACATTCCAAGAATGTTGTCAACGTTCTTTTGAACATTCCCGAAATGTTCTCAGAACGTTCTCGTGCTACGTAGGGTGTTGACGATATTCTGTTTCTTATGACAGCAACCTCGACAACTGAAACGTTGTGTATGTGCGTTTTCTTTTGCTCGACAGTTGGCGCCGTGTTGTTTTTAAGTATATGGTTCCGAGCATGCAGTTGAGGGTTTGTGTTTAAAACTGAAACCGATAGGAGGTGTTGCCATTATTGAATAGTGTTATATTTTCCCAGTGGTGTACCCGCCCCTTACCCCATATACACGAGTACTTTGCTGCTGCGAGTGAGTGCCTTTCCTCTCCCACTTCTTTTATTGTTCGGCCTAAAAAAAGTGACGCAATATAATTAGTCTGTCCTTTGACAAATTTCATGTTTATAAAATATGAGCCTGCTTGAAGTGGGTTTCACAAAGCAAAAAGAGAAAGAAGCATTAATTTCCTTCCTTTTGATTGCATATATTGCATAGAGTGTCAGTGTCACGCGGACTCTCAAGGAGATCTCTAATAACTGCGATCATCTTTGGAGAGATGCGAAGTGTCTCTGGAAGGATGATTGCTTATTTTATAAATACGATAAAATGACTTTCACCGTACTCTTACACGAAGAGTTCTAGGTAACACAGACGGCTTATAGGATACCATCCAGATGGTTTTTTATGTTTGTTTATGCTTCATTTAATGATGCAACATGAATGCGCTGGATTGCGGGTCAAATGCGGTTACGAATTTTGCGGATGCGGTTCGGATGCGGATGATCAAACTGTTACCCGCGCAGGGCTCCCCATACAAAAATGGCATATCTGGACTTATATAAAAAACAGATATGGTTATATAAAAAATTGGGCATATCTGGCCATATAAAGCACATCAGTTTATATAAGGCATATCTGGCCAGATATGCCCAATTTTTTATATATCCATATCTGGGCCTGCCAGATAGGGGTATATCTGCCTCCCATATAAGGCCAGATATGTCCCAATCAGATAAGGCAACCTTTATATATATTGTTGTTTTCTACAAATATCTACCAAAAGTGACTTCTCATCTGTATAAGAAAAATACCAATTGGATATTGAGCATGTACCAACTTTTATTAATTTTTACATGAGCTGCGCTTTACGCCACTCCTGATTTCGCTCAACTTGGTTCCCAGGGAAAGCAGGATTATCGACATTCGCGTAACGAATGTCGATGAAACGTTAATGTCGACGAAACGTGTGTCCATGAAACGTGTATCCACGAGAAGGTGGCCGTGGAACGTGTTATCACGAAACGCAGGGAGAATAAAAAATTCAGTATTCTACCTGCAGTTGTGACATGATTTCAGACGGCCAATGGCAGGTGACTGCTGGTAGAATTTCGGGGAAATTATTCTCCCGGCTGCCAGGAGATAGACACGGCCTAATTCTAGAGGTAATCTGGAAGAGTACCTGTAGGAAAACGATCAATTGTCGCGAAGTAGGTTGCAGCGCACTTACGTTGACGATACCGGACTTGAAAGGTGTAATCCGAGATATATGTCGACACGGGCACGGCAGACAACCACTCAAACACAAAAACGAGAAGGAAGGTGTCCGTGAAGATTCAACACGATGTAGCACAAGCTGTCATTTGTAGAACCGAACACTAAACGCATCACAAAAAATTCTTGGGCTTCTTTGAAGAAATCGCTTGTTGCCGATATACGGGTAGGACTTTTCGAATTTACTACAGAAGCAGAATCCGCAGCAGCCACGCAGGGCGCAACACACGCCAAACTAGGTCCGGCAGCAGGCATTCCGAGATTGCCAACGGCTAATGCGTCATCCGTCACACCACGCGACCACGCTTCTGCCATTTCCCGCGCACAGAGAGCGGAGTCAAGCGATAAAAGTCTACGGCTGATTGGTTCGGCAAGTGCGCACCTTCTACCACGCTTTCAGCTTAGGGAGAGAGAGAAAAGGAGAGAAGGAAAGGCCAAAACGGAAGTGCACACACAAAAGGCTTATCTTCTGGGGCATGGCCATCCCAACAATGACCACAACGAGAGGATTTGTCACTTGTACCCAAGGTTGATAGTGCAGTGAATGCTATGTGTGGCCTTGGGCTTGAGGCAGGTGCCGTGTTCTGCCTTATCACCAGCTTCTAGACTGTAGTCACGTGACCCTAACCGGAGACACGATTGGCCTAAAACACGCATAGCGTCTACCCTGCTGTCAATACCGAGTGAACAGGACAGCTCTATGAAGTCCAGCTTTTGAACTTCCAAAGAAGCTGTCCAGCCCAAAAGTGACCCAAAACGATGCAAGTTTGAAGATACTATGTTTTACGCCGTATAACCCACATTATAATTTTAAATGAAAAACTAAGCGCGACTATTTTTTGCGCACGATGTCCACAAATAAATAGATAAATAAATATATAATATATATATATTTTTACCAATAAATTTAAAATTATGTGTACACTGTTAGGTTCGCGTTTTTAAACTTTCAATTTTTTTTACGAAAGAGTTACACATAAAAGACACCACGGACAGCACATCTTCCGACTTTCAACACACGATGAATCGCCGACGCTCGCAAACGGAAGGTTGCGATGCTGCGCGAACGGTTTTTGAAAGATGCTGCGTAGGGTACTCCGGGCGCAACGGCTTCGCAGCCGTTCGAAGGGAAAAGGATTCGCGACGACGAAGTAGCGTCTTGCATCTTCAGTAAGCTAACGGTTCGTGTTTCCCCGCTAAATTTAGCGGGGAAACATGAACAAAATTAGTTTCACTGCTAGATTTAGCGGGAAAATTGACGTCACGTGACATAAACACCAATTCAATTTCCCGCTAAATTTAGCAGGGCGGTTACACCGATGCCGACGGCGACGCCGACACCGCTTAACGCGGAAACGGGCGCCTAAGAGCTGCGATCTAAAATCCATTATTTGATTAACTCGCTTTCCGATCTTATGCACTTCGTCATATTGTCACACGTCAAACATACAACCAAATTTCATTTGTCTTTCAATCTTCAAAATGCGCAATTGATTAATTGGTCCAAATATCTGGAATAACTTCACTTTAAGGATGTTAACAATAGTTAACCAATTACATGAGACTCATGCAATATAGATAAATCAACTAGTGTCTTCGCGAGTACATATGACTTTTTGCTTGCACGACCGAAACGGGCCCATATATCATTATCAGGGGATATATTTTTACCCATATATGTCGTGAACGGGCTATATATGGCAGTATTTGACCTTTTATACAGCGATATATGGCCGTATTTGCACGCGTATATGGCGATATATGGCCGTATTTACGCACTTATATGGCCATATATGGCAGTATTTGCCCACTTATATGGCGATATCTGGCCGTATCTGCTCATATATATGGCGGTATATGGCCATATCTGACTCCTTATATTATCATATATGGCCATATATAAAATATATCAGGGCCATATATGACATTTTCGTACGGGTCTACATATAACTAAAGTATAAGTTTGGTCTAGTTGGTAGTTGATGATTAAAAAATTAAAACAGCGCAAGGACACGGACAAGAACAAGAAGGTAGACGAACAAGGCGCTGACTTACAACTGAAGTTTATTCATTCTAACAGCAAGTATAAATACTGTATTGTCATAACAAACAAACAAAGATAAAATGCATGACATGGATTCCACGTGCTCCCTAGCCACCGTTATGCGCTGTCACTGTGGGTCTAAAAAGGAACATGTCTTATCTGATAAAAATAGTGAAGGAGTGCTCACACAGTTTTGCCCCAATCTTGCAATTGCATTGCCGTGACTGCTGCTGCACTCCCGTCTTCGACAAGTGTGAAGTGATTAGGAAAAATAAAGACAAACTCACTCGAGAAATCATTGAGGCGCGGAAAATTGGAAGATTGAGGCACAACTGTGTCAGCACTCCTTCACTATCTGTATCAGATAAGGAATGTTACTTTTTAGACCCACAGGGCCCTCGGCTGGTGTTGTTGCCTCGGCCTGTACTGCACGGTAAGTGTCGCACAAAACGGCGCGCACCCGTTCAAAGTGGCTCCGCTGAAGTTCTCCATGGTCTCGAGAGATGGCAGCAGCGCAACCGTGATGAGAGAGCCGGTGGCGATGTTGGCCGAAAGCTGGATAGATGGCGGCACCTTGCAGGATATTAGCTTTTTTCTAGAACCTGCCGTCACAGTGACCGTAACTCGAAGGTCTAACATGTACGCATGACGCGGTCATAAAGTGAGCAGTGCAGGCGTACTGCTCATGACTCCCCTAGTTTCCAACGGAACGCGATCTATCGCCATGATTTCTGGAGGTCGTCTATCTTATGCGTTCATTGGTTCATGCAGTACAATGCCAACGATCACGTGACCTCCAAATTTTGTCTGTATTTTGTTGTTTTTTGAGAATGTATTTTTTTACAGCACACACGTCTCCGTTTTTTTGACGCAAACTCGAGGCTTTGTTCGGCCAAAAAAAAAATTGGGTTGTGGGGATATTTATACAGCGTGTAGTTGGTCAGCCATTTTTAAAGTTGCGACGAGTCACTCGCTGTAGATGAGCAATTTAGCCAGTGCAGTACAACCGCTAGCCTGGGGTCTTTAACGTGCACCACGCAGTAGTGATACACGACCGCACGCCGGTACGATGCTCATCCAGATCGAAACGGGCAGGGGTGGGGCTCGAGCCCAGGATCCCTGGGTTCTGCAGCGCGAGCTTTCGCTCCACGCGCTCGAGCTGGGTGTGCGCTTTAGCCCACTCGGCCACCGATCCCTTTTTTTTTTTTTCCGAAGATTTTTATTAAAAGTCTGTCTATTTACAAAGTTTTAAAATGATCACATTGGTTGCCATACACCTATCATGTCAGTGAGCTCTGTTTAACAGGCGAGGACCGCGATTCACACACAAATTCAAAATGTAACTCGCTCAATCATTTCTCTGTAGCGTCACATGCACCCCAGTCACTCGCGCAGTGGCCCGGGAATTCTTATTTACCATGAGCCTTCAGAGCGCGGTTGTGCAAACGCGCTCCAATTAGCGACCAACATTCAAGCCCTTGTTGCTCCGTCGCCTCAAGAAGGCTGCTCACGTACAGAAAGCCGTCGCAGAAGTGCTGCCACGCGGGCTTGGATCCCTCTCGGACCTCCAAGTGATCCGTCCTCGACCGCCACAGTGCATATAGACCGAGGAGTGCCAGCAGCTCCCATGCCCTACTCTGCGCACTGTCGCCGAAAAGCAGAAACTTCGCGCTCTTCCACTCTACGTAAAGATCTATCTGCAGCACTGCTCGAAGTTCTGCCCAAAAAAGCTCCGCATTCGTACAGTACAAAAACACATGTTCAAGTGTTTCGGGAAACGGACACAACGCACAATTTGTTGACCACGGTTCAAAGAAACCTTTTTTAACCAGCCACGTCTTGACCGGCAACACTTCGAAATGGAAGCGTAGAAAAAAATTCTTGACTGCCGTTCTGACAGGGTATCTACGTAATCGACGAAATACATCCGATTTTTCCGCACTTCCCGGAAAGCTGCGATAGAGTGGGGGCGGTATGAGCAAATCAACTGTGTCCCAGTAAAGAGATTTCTTTCTAACTTTCTGCAGGTACTCGTCGGAAAAGCGGGCTCGGAAAAATTCCTTCGCCGCTGCTATTTCCTGGTAGAACTTCAGAACACGTGCCCGGAAGTCCCCAGTGTCTCCCTCGAGCCACGGCCCCAAATAGCTTCCTCCCAGCTCTTTAAACGCAGAAATCACGAGAGGATTGTCTTGATCGCGGAAAAAGAGGAAACGCTGTACTTTCAGCTTAAGTTCTACGTTTACAAGACCCAACCCTCCTTTCTTCTGGCTTACAAATAGGTTGTCACGCCTCATACGTTCAAAACACGAGTCCCAGATAAACGTTGCGAAAAATCGATGAACCTTCGCTACGTCACTTTGGGAGCACGGCAACACTTGTGCCGCGTACCAAACGGTCGGGAAGAAAACAGAGTTGCAAATAAATGCGCGATTGAACAAAGAGAGTTCCCTGGCATGCCAGTCAAGCACCTTGCCTCTGAGGCGATTAATGTCCAAACAACCGCATCGGCCACTCAGTTGCTCTGCGGTCAAGCTGAGCCCTAGATAGTTCGAAACGCACGTCGTCCAGGTGACATCGAGGAACTGCTCCGGTTTCAAGTCCCAGTCTCCAAGCCAGGCTCCGACAGATTTGTCTGTGTTCATCGCCGCACCCGAGACACTGCAAAAGTCTGCGATGTGTTGGGTTACAGCGCGCACTTGCGTCCTTGACGAGCACAACACCGTGACGTCGTCCGCGTAGGCGAGCACTTTAAGCGTACCCGACGCCAGGGACAGCCCACGGATGCTCGCGTCACCGATAATGGCCCTGCACAACGGTTCCAGGTACAATGCGAACAGAATAGGCGACATCGGGCAGCCCTGTCGAACGGATCGGGTAACTGCGATGGGAGCCGTCCTGTTGCCGTTGACCAAGAGCCGCGTCGTGATGTCACGGTAGCACAGCTGCACATACCGTAGCAGTCGCGAGCCGATCCCACACTCCTCCATGAGCCGGAAGAGGAACGAATGGCGAACCCGGTCGAAGGCTTTGCTCAGATCTACTTGAAGCACTGCCACTGGACGCTTCAACACCTGCGCTGCCTCGCACACGATTCGCATCGCGTGCAGGTTGGTGCTGATGGTCCGTCCCTTGATGCCGTAGGCCTGGTGCTCTCCGACGACTTCCCGTAGACCCCACTCCAGCCGCTTGGCCAGAATCTTGGCTAGGATTTTGTAGTCGCTGGTTAGCAGACTGATGGGCCGGAAATGGTCAACCTTCGGGGTACCCTTTGAGGTTTTCTTCTGGATGAGCACCGTTACCGCCTGTCGCATGGATGGCGGCAGCAGTCCTCGCTTCAGTACGTCGGCGTATACGTCTCGTAAGATAGGACACAGCTGGGCTGAGAACGTCTTGTAGAACTGGCTACCGAGCCCGTCCACTCCTGGCGATTTGCGCGGAGCTAATTTCTTAATGGCTTCCTCGACCTCTGATGCCGTTATTTTCCGGTTCATTTGTTTTCGTACCTTTGCGGATATCTTGGGCAGCACCACTCCAGTCGTTTGGAGAACGCCGTCGTCCTCCACTCTCGTGAACAGGTCGGTGTAGGCTTGCAGAAACGCGTCTTCTATTTCTTCTTGCCGGGTAACCTCGACGTCGCCTACTTGGAGCTTCCCGATCTTGTTGCGTGAAGCGTGCTGGCGTTCCTTCGTCTTGAATATTTTGCTCGGCTCTTCATCTCTCTCGAGGAACAGCGTTCTGCTTCGGACCATGGCACCGCGGTACGCCTTCTCGAGGAGCTCCAGAATACTGCCCTTGCAATCGCGGATATCTTGAGTGAAGAGTCCCGGGGAACGATTTTCCTCTGCGATGAGGATTTCCAGGGTCTTCGTCAAGCGGCGCTTATCCGCCCTTTCGCGCGCCGCTTTTTCCTGACTGTGCCGGAACGCTTTGAGCTTGACGTCCTCTTTGAGCTCCTCCCAGGTTACCGCGTTCATGGGCGCACCTCCCGTTTTGCCCTCGAGAAGGTCCTTTATCTGCGTACGCAGTTGTTCGTCCTCGATGAGGCTTTCGTTTAGCTTCCAGCCGCTCCACCAAGAAGACTTCTGGGTTCGCGGCACGGGTCTGCCCAGCATTACCGTGACCAGAGCGTGGTCCGAGAACGCTAAGGGTAAGACTTCTAACACAGGCGTCATTGCTGAAAATTCTCCCGAGAGGTAGATACGATCTAGTCGAGCATGGCAATTTCCTTGCCAATGCGTGTACGTTGGGTCGACTGTTTTCTCGTAGTCCTTAGCATCCACCAGGTCAAAGTCGCGGAGCAGTTTTCGCAGTTCCACCCGGCTGACGTCCGCTTTCAGCCGCTTCGAGCAATCCCTCTCGGCCAGCACACAATTAAAATCGCCAGCAATAATCGTTCGACAAGGTGTGTCGAGATACTGGCGAAGATTTTTGAAATAGTCCCGTCGCTCAGTCGCGTCATTAGGTGCATACACAGATACAAGCTTGTGAAGCTGTCCGCAGTGCAGCATTTCTACAGCGCACACCCGTCCATTCCTGTCTCCCTCCCATTCGGGGCAGATTGCGATGCCTCTCTTCTTGCGAATCATTATCGCCGTTCCTCCGCTCTGTCCAAATGCTCTCGACAGGAAGACGACGAAGTGACGATCAAAAAAGCGCGTCAACTCCTCCACTTGACCGTCTGTGGCGATCTTGGTCTCTTGCAAAAATGCGACATCAACCCGCGCGTGCAGAATAGTGTCCAGCACCCATTGCTTCCTTCTTCTCGCCACAAGACTGACACAGTTGAGGGTTGCAAACTTGAGGGGTCGCATTTTGTGGAAAAGATGGTGCGAGCGAAGTCACGCGACGCGAACACTGTCGAGAGATGAGCGAGAGCAAAGCGAAAAACAAAAAATCAGCAGAACCCATCCTTTGGGAATGATTATCTACGTTAATGCGAATAGCATCAAACGGTGCGGAGTTATGCGCGTTCGTCAGGTGGCCGGCACACTCTAGATACGCCAGCCCACTCTTGAGGCGATTCTAAATTTGTTGACACTTTCACAGCCCTGCGCACGATCTCCGCAGCCCAGCACGTGCGTTTGTGTCACTTAGGAAGGCGAGCAAAGCACGCGCCATACGCACAAACACTCAAAATGGTACCGACCAGACTTTCTGGCGTCTCAGCTAGTCTCAACCAACGGTACTCTAAACGGCTGTTTATATCTTTACCATAGGACGCGCTTTACAGCGCTGTCACAGCTACCGGTGCACGCGCGTTCCATGCACGAGGGCTCATTCCGCTCTCGTGAGGCTGAGCACGGCCGCTACATCACCCTCTCCCGAGCGCGGGAGAGGGTGAGCGCGGGAGAGGGTGAGGGAGATGGAACGTGCGCGCACCGGTAGCTGTGACAGCGCTGTAAAGCGCGTCCTATGGTAAAGATATAAACAACCGTTTAGAGTGCGTTGAATGACTGCCTTCATAGCTCTGTGGTTAGCGCGTCTGCCTGCTGATCAAAGGGTCAACGGTTCGAATCCCAACCGGCGCCGGTCTTTTGTATTTATTTATCGACCCGCGGCGTAAGAGGTTAGATAGCCAGATAGATAGTATAGATAGATAGATAGATAGATACACTAGACGAAAAGTGCGTGAAGTATCCAAAGAATGCTATTCGCATTAAAAAGAGGTGACCTACTGAGGGACTGACCGGCGGCGCTCTTCTGTCGGGATGCGCGGCTTCGGGTTAAAGCGCTCCCTCCGTGTGGTGTTCTTATGCCACTTGAACTCGGAGCGTGCTGATGCTTCCCCTGGCAGCATGATGATTTCACTAGCGTCGCTAAGGTCGGAGTTGTCGTCGCTCAGACTGACCTGGCTCGTGTCTTTTGATTCCAGGGCTTGGATGACCTCTACGTCTTTTAGTATAGCCATTTGGACGTCGCTCGACACGACGGGACTGCTGCTCGACGCTTGCGGAGGGTCGGGTTTCACGGCGTCCCCCTCGGGCTGCAACTGTGGAGGGTGCACGTCTTCCAGTACATCCGCCGGGGCCTCTTTCGCACCGGCTGTGGCGGAAACCTCAGTTTCGACGTCCCGTGCGGCCTCCTCTGCCTCTTCCTCGTCCATGTTGAGGACGCCATCTCCATCCGCCACCACTCCCTGCGTCACTGTAGCGTAGGTACGGACGCAGTTGTCTTGCTCGTGTCCAAAGCGATGGCATTCGTCGCATCGCGGTACACGACACTCTCGTCGAATGTGTCCTGTACCTTTGCAGCGTAGACATAAGGGATCACGTCCCGGAATCACGACCAGAACGTTGCTACCAGCAATCCTCAACTGGTGCGGAAGGCGTTCTAAAGTGACGCCCTCCTTTAGGCTTAGCCGCACCAGTCTGGTCGTCGACTGGACACCGGTAAATCCTTCCGCCTTCCATTTTTCGCGCGTCAGGTCCTGAACCTTCCCAAAGGGCTCTAAGGCCCTCCTGACGGTTTCGTCTGATACGTGGAAGGGGAGCCAATGCAATTTCATGCGAACGTCCGCGTTCTCCGGGTCCACGACGATGCAACGCTTGCCCTTTACCTCCAGTTCCTTGGCGGTGACCAGGCGCAGCTTGGCTTCTTCCGTCTTGAAGGTCACCATCCAGAGATGATTCATTTGGTAGGCGCCGAGCGCCTCGATGTGCCCAATCACACCAAGACGTTCCATCTCGGCCCTGAAATCGCCTATCTTGTATGGGCGAGCACTCACGTCACCGTGCAGCAGCACAGAGTTACGCACAATGGCTCCTGATGGCAGGGGAGGCAGAACGATTCGATATTCCGAGTTAGCCGAAGAAACAGATGAACCGCGGCCGGCGAGGGCCGTTATCGACGCTCCTGAGGAGCTCATGATTCTCCAACCGTAGTGCTCGGAAGCCGGAAGTAGAATGGGCCACCGATCCCCCTTTGTTCGCCCAGTGTTACTCTGACATTTAATTTCTAACATACATAGGTTAAATTCGTGACAATGAAGAGAATGTTCCTATTATCAGAAGCCTCGAAACCGTCACTCCTATTTTTTTTTCTAACTAAGGCAATATAGAAAAGGATATTTTAGTCTTCCGCATTTACCCTCCAAGAGTTCTCTAAACAAAACCATTTTTCAATGAAAATTATTGACATAATTCCGCCCATAATTTTGTTTTCACAAGCCCTCTTACCACACGCGGAAGTCAGTAATATTCTGGATTCATTTTAGACTATCTATTTTATGTCACGCGAATCATTCCGCGCAGCCTTGTAGGACGGGATGGTATACAAGCAAACTATACATACTTTTAAAACTTGTTGTTGGCCTTGTTGGTTCATGATGCAGTCTAGAGGTTTTTTGCGCGACACAAGGGAGAATCACAAGCAAGTAGACATGGAGAAGCGCAACTTTCAACTAGTTTATTCGTGCTCGATCGACCACTAACATCCAGAAAGAGCATGCGCAGCACGCTACACAGAAGAAAAAAGGAAACAGAAAACAAATAGAAAAGTCACCCACCAAGACACATTCCACGACAGTCATTATCACACCAGCAACTCCGGATAAAAACTGCACTTCACTTTCAAACAAAGAAACTCGAGGTATCACTAACACAGTCCCGTCCTTTCTTTATATAAAACGCTTCCATCAGTTCTCTGGCTGTGCTATCCTTGCTTCTACCCAAGATCCTGATCTCTTGAAATAGCGTCTCGAACCCACAGTCCGCACAGTGAGTTGGCAAGTGTGCATTGCCTTTATTCCTGATTGACGATTCATGTTCCCGTTTGCGGTCCTTAACACAACGTCCAGTTTGACTAAGGTATACTTTCCCACTCGAGAGCGGAATCTTATATACCACCGCTGTGGAACAAATCCACATACTGGTCGGGCGTGCTTTTTGTTGCAAACCACTCGTCCTCTCTCTTCCCGAGGAAATCCTCGGACAAGGCCTCGCAAGCTTGCGTGGCGCAGAGAACACGAAAGGTACATTGCACCTATTCCCTACCTTCTTGAGGTTGTGAGACACTTTATGTATATACGGCACCACTTCTGGTCTACACTTCCTTTCTGGCCAAAGAAGACCAAAGTAAAGCAGAGGACGCGGCCAGGGTCACCACAAGAAAGTGTAGACCAGAGGTGGTGCCATGTATACATAAAGTGTCCCACAACCTCAAGGAGGTAGGGAATAGGTACAATGTACCTTTTCGTGTTCTCTGCGCCACGCAAGCTTGCGGGCCTTTGTACGAGGATTTCCTCGGGAAGAGAGAGGACGAGTGGTTGCAACAAAAAGCACGCCCGACCGTTTGTGGATTGTTCCATAGCGGTGGTATACCAAAGATTCCGCTTTCGTGTGGGAAAGTATATATTGGTCAAACTGGACGCTGTGTTAATGACCGCGCACGGGAACATGAATTGTCAATCAGGAATAAAGGCAATGCACACTTGCCAACTCACTGTGTGGACTGTGGGTGTGAGGCGCTATTTCAAGAGATCAGGATCTTGGGTAGAAGCAAAGATAGCACAGCCAGAGAACTGATGGAAGCGTTTTACATAAAAAAGGGACGGGACTGTGTTAGTGATACCTCGGTTTTTTTTTTGTTTGGAAGTGAAGTGCAGTTTTTATCCGGGTTGCTGGTGTGATAATGACTCTCGTGGAATGTGTTTTGGTGGGTGACTTTTCTATCTGTTTTCTGTTTCCTTTTTTCTTCTGTGTAGCGTGATGCGCATGCTCTTTCTGGATGTTCGTGGTTGATTGGGCACGAATAAAGTATACTTTGTTTTAGCTTAGGTCCGAGCGTGACCTATATTATGAGCCGAAGGGTCAATCATCAGCAGCGCAAAAAGCGCAGCGTCATGCGTGCTCTCTGCGCTTTATAGAACTAGCCGGCAGAAGAGCACGCACAGGGAAACGGCGAATTACCGGCTGGTCCTCTCAACTGCAGAGAGCACGCCATGACGTTGTGCCTCTTTCGCTGTTTGATTGGCCCTTCGGCTCATACCATCGGCCACGCTCGGACCTAAGCTGAAACGAAGTATAGTTAAAAGTTGCGCTTGTCCGTGTCTACTCGCTTGTGATAGTCCCTGTGTCTCGCAAAAACCTCTAGACTGTATACATACTTTGCTGCGTACTTTTGTCTATGCATTGCCTTGCCTCGCAAAATAAAGCGGATTTACACACACACACACACAAAGCAAAAGGATTTTATAGACAAATTTAATTCGTAATTACCTGTAAAAATAAAGCTTTTTTTTTTTTGGGTTTGGGGGGGGGGAGGGCGCAGTTACGCTTATCATACCGCTGCGTGCAATTTCTGTGGTCGCCGACAGTTTAAGAATTACGTAGGTTGTGGAATTATCGTGTTCACGCTTGTTTCTTCGTGATTGGCTCCTCTGGAATCTTATCGACTAATGCATCAGTCTCATTGGCTATAATAGGAGTCACGTGAGTCGCCAGGCTCCGGGTTTCTGAAACCGCGAGTAACTATAGATAACTTTATTTTGAAAAAAAAAATGCAATGAAATTTTACTTTCATGGTATTGCAACGATTTATGTTAGGAAAAAAATAATAAAAATGGTTTATCAAAATAAAAATATAAAAAAAAACGAAGATGTTAGCCGTTATGCGTGGTGCGGGTTTGCAACCTTGTGCAAAAAAACAAAAATTGTAAAAAAAAGACTGATAATAAAATATAAGCTAAGTGAAAAAAAAATCTTTCTGTCCCCGTGTATGGTGTACGGCTTTTCACTTCCATCCGCTCGATAACACTTAAACAAAACATCAATTAAACTTCGCAAAAAGAAAAAAGTCTAGGTTTTTTTGTATTTTTTAGATTATTGTTTAATCGTTTAGAAATGATGAGGTGCGTCAAACACTTCAAACAAAAATTTAAAAAAGATGCGTGAGAAAAAAGAAAAAAAAGAAAGAAAAATACGTCATTCCGAGTGCGGGACGTTCAAGAAGGATTACGTTAACATGGTCCGCAAGTTTCATCATGCCACACTTGTTGAGCAGTTTCTTATGGACATAAGCCCCGGTTGACTTCGAACGACCTTATGGTATACACCGGGGTATACATATTTTAACGAGACATGACGTTAACACAAGTTCGTTACACAGAAGAAAAAAAAACAGATACAAAGTTATTTCATGCTTAAACCAACGATCGATTTCTAAAGCAAAATAAACACGCTAAAAAAAAAACATGGATGGATAAATAATACAAAAGAGAGCTTCAACAAATGTACCTCTCCTTCATTCATTTCCCTCTGAAACCCCGCTTCCTGTAAAGCGTAATCTAATAAGGTACTCTGCTCCGAGGTATATCCCTGTTGCCGAGTCGGAGGCAAACAAACCACCGCCGCCGTACTTTCGAAGTGAACTTTGCATCGGGCGCCGAAGTTTTACGCTCGAGGGAAACCTGCCTCGTTGTCGTTGTTGTTGTTGTTGTTGTTTTTTTTGCGTCGCTGTGCAAACTTCGGCCGAGCGCAAGCGGTGTTTCCTCCTACTTTGTTTCACCGTAACTTGGCAGAGAGCAAACGCCATGGCCTCTTCAAGCAACAAATCGGAACGACGGACGCGAAGCATGTGACAGCCCTTATACCAAAGGTTGAGAGACAACAACGTAACACGAGCAGTTTAGAAAAAGGGGAAGGCGGTACCCCTTCCTAACCCCTCCCCCCTCCCCCCGGAGATGAGCCCGTCACTAAACATTCGTACGATGGCGGCTTTTCTCTTCGTCCCGCAACGTGGTTCTTCCAACGCGCAACCAGCGAGATAAAGTATGGTAACGTGTCTCCTTCCGGCGCGCTGATTGGCTTAGCGGGAACGTAGCCTTCGCCCTTTGCCAAGTTGCTGCGAGACGGAGTACAACCCCAAACAAGCTATGGGTCTCTATGTACGCTAATTTTCGTCGTTTGGCACGATAGCGTATAGATTCTCAGTGAACATGAACACAGAGCAAGTTGGCACAGATGACTTGAAGCGGGTTTCTTCTTTTTTGCGAGGGTTGGGTTAGAGAAGTGCTGTCCCATTGAGGAGGCATCATAAACGACGGTTGCTAATTGAAAGAACTGTCGTGTCTGTGTGTGTCCGTCCTTATGCGTTTTATTCTTTCGTGTTTCAAGATTCTCGGGATTCGGCTCGATTCATTGGCAGAACGCTGTTGACGCGATACCCGGCTGCAAGTCTTGACCACCTATAACAACGACCTAATACATAGTGCCACAAAAAAAAAGGAGAGTTTTTTTTTTATTGCAAAAATAAACTGCGCGCTGGTGAATGATCAGTATTGTTCCAAATGTAGCTCCGGCAGTTCGGACCATGCGTTACGGTTTCAGAGCTTGCCGTTATCTAGTTCAAAAGTTATAAGTGATTTTCAGGAATATTCAACGGGTAAATGGCGGGCGACGATGGCGGTTCCGTTGTCGTCAACTACCGAAAAAGGCCCTCGATCGATATCCGATTGAAAATTTCAGGAAAAAGTAAATAAAAAAGAACTAATAACTTTTAAATAAAAAAGTAACAGCGAGCTCCGAAAATTTTGGCACCTGGTCCGGTCCGTTAGCGCTACATTTGGGTGGAGTCTGAGAGTTTGGCGATCCATAGATTATTGTTTTGCGATAAAAAGAAAAATAAAAGCCAAAACAAAAACATACATTGTGAATTTTTTTCCAATTTTATTTGTCTGTTAAGTCAGCGAGATCTCTGGTAACGTTAAACATAATTCGTAAATCGCCATTCAGAAGAAGAAAAAAATTGTTTACAAGGAAACGTTCAGCCGGCTAATGTAAAAGATAAAAAAGAAGTCTCACGGTAAAATATATACTACGTATATATCAGAGCGCAAGCCTTCAAAGTGTATCGCGATTTACAAGATTTCCTTGAAAATCCCGGATGACTAATGCAGCCCTCGATATGCGCGGGACAAACGAATTGCGAGGCACTCACTCGGGGATTTTTATACGGCGAAGCCAAACAAACTTTTGTCCCATGAGCACAAAAATCACTTTGTGATCTCAATTAAAAAAAAAAAAGCGTCAAAGAAAGCAAGCAATAAAGCAATACTAATCATCACAGCAGCAATAGCTCGAAAGAACAATGGAGAGATTCTTCATGTTCAGACGAGATTACGTTTGTAACAGGGAAAAGCTGCTGTCAATAAAACAAAAGAAAATCTAATTTAAAGAAAAAGATTTATTTGATTTACATAAAATAAATTTTATTTAAATAAGTGTAGCTAGCAGAAACGTTTTTTTTTATAAGTAATATCCGATGTATTTTTAAACATCGTAGATTGACCGATCAATTCGTCCGATCACTTCAAAACATGAAGAAGAAAGAATTACTGCAAATGTAAACTTTTCAAGTACAGTTTAATTGCCGAATTTAAATTTATGTGATTCCCGCCATACAAAAAAAAAGTTTGATTTGGGTTATATTTGTAAGCAAGTTTTATTTGCTCTTTTTTTTGTTCTGATTTGCTTGCAATGGGACAATTCGTAACTGGGTGACCGAAGTGGAATGTAGAAAGGAAACTCAACGCTATGATTTGCTCAGAAAAGCACCGCTTTTCGCGCATAGTTGTAAACCCGAGACTGGAGATGGGGACAAGGGACGAAAACACGGGACAACAACGTTCTGTGTTTTCGACCCTTGTCTCTATCCCCAGTCTCGGGTTTACAACTATATGCTAAATTGCACCAGCTAGCCTGCACCATTACCATTGCTTCACCGCATTTCCTTGGTTTTCAGCAAGATATAAATCAATTTTTTCGTGATATCTTTTATTTATTTCAATACAAAACAAAAATATTGTATAAAACATCAAATTATAGACAAATGGCAAAAAAAGTATTTTGAGGATCATTTTTTTGCGGCAAATATTTAATTTATATCTCCATAAAATATCTGGCGTGACGTTAAGCACTCGTAATTTACATGAATATTTATATCATCTTAAATTTACTTACTTCACTTGGTAGCAAAATGTAGCTTCAATTGATCGCGGCGGATCTGGTTCAGGCCACGCAAAGCAACAAAAACGATAACCTACCTTCTCCAAAATGCGACAGTGGCCATCACGACGTCGTCATCCACAGGTCGCGAAATGCACCCCAACTACCGAGGGCCACGCCTCCGCAGGGAAACAATCGCACAGATCCCCCTTATCCCTGCAGGAAAGACCGTCCGATGAAAGCACCAATCGATCATCACGAAACTCCACTGGACACAAAAACACAAAATGCAAACTCCAAAAAAAAAGCTGCGAGGTTTGTCTAAGCATTTTTATGAGTCGTGAGTGCAAAAGCATGCAAGCAGCTCGTCCGCTCCCTTTGTCGTCTGCTTCGTACTTTTCGTCGCCGGTCAGCGCGCGTGCTCCCCTGGGCACGCTGACCTTGGACGCTCCGTGTTAACGGCGCGCTGACGGACACGCAGCGCCATGGGGTGAGCGGTCGTGGAAACTGACGAGCGCAGCGGCCATGGGGAGCCCCGTCGACGCGCGCCAGCCAATGGAACCGAAGGCGAAATCGCGGAAACTAGGTGCCGTTTTCGAGCTTCAAACTGATGACGTCAGCTCGCTCCATGGGACAGTTGAATGCTTTCGCATTAGTATATAGAACCAACCAAAGGCGCCTGAAGTTGACGTGCACAAGAAACTACGAGCCGTCGAGAACGCTCCGGAACCTTATATAACAAGAGAAGAACTAAGCAACGACATCGAGAACGTCGTCAAGATGGAGCAACAAACACGAGCTCATCGCCGTCGTCGGCGAGGATGCAATCAAACACGTGCGTCCGGATGCACGGGTTGACCGCATCCACACAGGCAGCCAAAAACAGTTGGTCCTGGGACATTTCTGATCTGCGTGCAACCAGACTGAAAGTTTAGAGTGTTTGCGAGATCATACCCACCACTTGCTTGGACGTTTCACCGGAGAGGAGGCAAGACAAACGCTCGGTTTATCGCAACAAACGGTAATGACCTGCACAACAACCCCTCCACGTCATCAAGGTAGACTGGGCTAACTTTATTCGGCGGCCTCGTTGAGCACATCTCATCAAAGAACTCGAATCGGTTCAAAATAAAGCATCTGGATTCATACTGCAGGACTCTACTCGCGGACGTCAAGAATAATCTACTCTGAAATCAAATTTAGAGCTTCGTCCGTCGACTGAAGGAACTAAATTCCCCCTTTAGTCTCCTGGCTTGTAATGCCAAATCTGCCGATCCCCTCTTTTCTCTTTTTCTTTTTCGTATCAATTAGTCGAATGCCAATGCGTCACGTCCATTTGGCGTCATTGACCCCACAACTTGAAAGCTAAATCCTTAATTCGTGAGAAGTAATCAATTAAAAAAATCCCCTCTTTCCTAGTCCTTGGAATTCACTTCCTGAAAGAGTCGCACTCAAAACTAAACAGGCTAAATTCGGCGATCCTTCCGAGGCACACTTCACGAGTGTTTTTTTTCTTTTTCTCCATTAGTCACAACATTTGTTCAATATCACTTACATTTTGATCTCTTTCTTTTATATACCCTGCGTCCATATACCTGATTTTTCATCATTAACCTAACTGTTGTTCGTACCCCCCCTCTACATGTAATGTGCTTCATTCTGCCTTCGGGGTATGTTACACCCGAACCGAACTCAACTGGAGTGACTCACTCCCTAAAAGGAAAAGGGGGGGGGGGGGCTTGGAAGCAAGAACCAAGTCCTTCTTCAAGCCTTATCTGCCCTACCCCTTTTTTGCCCCTTCAAAAAAAAAAAGAGGGGGAGGTCTGTTAAAGAAAGGAAGAGGAGAGCGACGTTGAAGATTCCAGTTGTTTCGTACGGACAGACTCGCTCGCTCTTCGTGAACAGGCAACACGATGTGGGTCACGCGCATCAACAGGTATTACCTCGATGCCAGTCGAGACTATCTGGACAGGTACTGAGCGTGGTTTTGGTTGGCACTGGTTTTTGTTGCATATCAGCTGGTCCAACGTTCGGTGTGCCCTAATCTTTTTATTCCTTGTGCTTACCAGCAACTCGGAACGACCTCCAACCTACGTTGGAGAAGATGCTCGCTGACAGTGAATCGTCCGATAAGCCTGCTGTGGTAAGACAAGTTTTGATGTCTGCATTCCTGAATTTGGCTTCTCTGCTGCATGTGTCTTCTGAGTACCTAAAAATATTACACCATATATGACTACTGGCTGCACTGTAGGATATACTCTTTAGTTGAGCAAGACATGAGCAATCCGATAACGTTTGGTTGCCGAGCATCCGAATGCTGCGTCATCCTGCAGCCACTGGGCCCTCGCTTACGGTCATCGGCTGGCCAAGCAGTGAGACTGCAAGAGCAAAAAAAAAAATAAGCATCAAGCAAATTTTTTTAGCGTGTCTCGAAGAGCGCTTTGTCCGCACCTGGAGCTTATTTTGCGCCATGCTGCTGGCGCAAGATCAAAGGCCCGTTTTCAGAGCTAGAGATGCGAGCTGCATTGCCTTCATAAGCAATAATGATCCGTTTCACAGGACGAGACGGCAGAAGAGTCTGACGGAACGCTACAAACCCGAAAACATTGCTCCTAAAGCAAGATTTCAAATGGATGGTCGTATTTTCGTAAAAGGGCGTGATTGAGTGGAGTGCGTGACATTGTGATCTTTGCTTTCTCTCACCTCTCCTTAACATTGCCTCAACTGTCCGAGCACATGTTGTAAAGGGAAGGGAAGAGGAGAGGAAGCAAGAACCATGACATTGCATGCACCATTGGATTGCACCTTTCTTTTCCAGAAATATGCCCGTCCACTCGAGATAAATGCTATACGAGTGATGTTATGGGGTTGTAGCGGCCAGCCTAGGGCTCCTGCCTTGATTTATGGAATTGAAATTTTGTCAGAATCCCTTTACAAAGTTGGGGGACATCTAGGTTGCCGACACCTGATGAACCTGGGTTGAGTACAGCAATCTTTCTCTTAGGTGCACATTTTTCACAGGTGGTGGTACAACATGAAATGTGTGAAAGGCTGCTAAGTTATTTGATTTTTTATTTGACTATTTCATATTGCAGAAAAGAGCACCAAAAAGAAAGTGCGACACGGTCGAGGACAAGATACTGAAAAAAATCAGATTTGATCTCCAGGGACAGAGGGTATGTGTAAACATTTTGGTATTGACAGTGATGTGATTGCTGTGCCAAGGGGCTAACCCTGCTACATCCTGCTACATTTTGCCAAAATATGGGTAATCTGCGTCAAGCCTGCTCCAAAGGACCAATCTTGGTCGCCTTTCAAAACCGATACCTAACTGACTACCGCAATTGAGCACGCGTAAGCTAGGTGGTGCAAGCGGCCGCCCGACACAAAGTACCCTGCATCAATAATTCATCCGGTCTTGCATGCTTTTTCCCCCGTTTTCCCGCCGTCTCTTGTTTCGCGCTTTCGTAGCTCTCGATGTCTCGCGTCTTTTTTTTAAAAATTCAACAATAGACGCGGGCGCGTGCGGACGCTTTCACGCTAGCGTGCTGGGTACCAGTCATGTCGTCATGTTGTGAAACGAAACCACGTTTTTGCTCGGCACTTCCTTAACTGAAACGTAAGGGCCGCCGCATGTTCATCAACATTCCCGTTCTTGTTAAATACGCAACTATAAAAATACCTCTAGCTCAAAGACTACTGTGTCGAAGAATTGATTACCTAGGTTTTCCTCGGTAGGCTTTCGTTTGAGAGGGACCCCGGTAAGTGAAAAATCTGCCGCGAAAGAAAGTTGGTGAAGAGAAGTGAGCTACAGCAAAGCAGGCAATGTATGCACGCTGAACCCGCACAGCGCGATTGTTTGTCTCGAGTTCAGTCGTTGCACACAGCGCTCCGAGAACTTTTTGATCCTGGCTCGCAATGTCTGGCATAGATGTGTTCAGGCTTTTTTTTATTATTTTTGTTTCAGTGTGTTTAGCTTGTATTTCGCCTGCCAGCCTAGCAAGCACGTGCCGCTGGACTGTTTTGTGTCGTATGCTGGACAGTTAATTTTGCATGCAATTTTTGGAACCAGTTGGCGACGGAGCGGAGGGGCATGGTTTAGATCGAACAGCCATCTCCGCTCGAGCGACAATTTCGCACTGCACTGCAGTAGTTACGTGTTTCATCAGTTGGAGACGGCTTCTACTTACTATAGACGCTTTGCACACGCGCCAGATTGAGCCGCCATAGCCAACCTTCCCCTGTTTTGCCGAAATGCCGAGCCACTGAAGCGGGCGTTTATAAGCCTCCACAGGGGCCTATGCTGGGGAGGAGGACACAGTGGACAAATTCTATATTGCGAAAACTATGCGTCGCAACAAAAAAAGGCTTGTGTCGTTTTGGTCCTGGACCAGGGGCCTATTTAGGAAAATTATTAAAGTCCGGGATAATTAGATTGTTAATTATTTCTGCGTATTAACTTTTTAAATATTGTGTTTAAAAGCATGGTTTCCATTAGAAAATTGAAAGGGAGGGAGGGAGGGTAGGAGGAGCTATAAACAAAACTTGAACTACTTTCACTCTATCCGAGTCAAAAGCAGTTCAACTGTACATATGGTAGTAGTAGCACAAGACTGCCAAACCGCAGCCTGTCTTTCGATTTAAAACGCATTCCATTTCTCTTCTTTGTGAAGTGCTCATGTAACCAAGAGGGAGGGAGGGAAGGGCGGGGAAGATAGGGGAGGGAACCTCGAGCCACACTTTAACACGCAAAGAGCCGCATGTGGCTCGCGAGCTGCAGCTTGGCCACCCTTGCTCTATACTTAGTGCTATTAAAATAAGGCTGAGATTGAAAGTAAAAAAAAAAAAATGTAGGCACATGAAATTTATTAATCTTTTCCGTCATGTCTGGGGGCTAAAACCACATCATTCAGCTTAAAGGGGCCACTGTTACACTGAAATATATATTTATGAAGAGTCGCAATATATGTTTCATGGAAATAAAGAAAAATTAGTTAGAGCACAATTAAAGCTTGACTCGTTTGATTTTGAGTGCTCTGGGATGCAAGTACCAAAGAGGCTCCTAGCATGATGTCGATAAGAACCACCCTGGAGTGGTTGCTTCAAAATGACCGGAATGAAGTGGTGGGAGGGGCATACTTTTCTAGCCACTTCTTTGCTCTCCCTGGTGTGCCGAGAGAAACTGAGAAAGAAAGATTGATAGGACTTCTGGTCCCGATTGCATTTTGTGCTATAAGTATCGCTTTAAAGGGGCTGTGCAACGGTTTTAACGTTGAAAGAATTGCCATACTGCATTTTTTATATTGTTCATGCAAGCCCAAGGGACCAAAAACGCGCCACCTTTCCCCGAAAAACTGCTATTCTGCTGCGTAATTGCAAGGCAAAAAACAAATTATTTGCCGATCTGCAGCCGCCCATGGCGGCTACGGGAACTAAAATGACGGCGTCTCTGGAGGTACGCGGAAGTCAACAAACCCTGTCCCCCTCTGCTGCAGCACTCGCCGTCAGCCTCGTGACGAACCGTCCTTTGTGTCCATCGCTCACCGCGACCTTCGACGAGGCTAATCCTTTCTAAGTCGTCAATCGCGGAGGAAGCAGCTGAGGTTTCTAAAGAGAGTGCCCAAGGGGAAACCACGTGAACCTCCAGAGTGCGTCACTCGAAAGTCGCGTGGGGAGTTGAGAGGCACTGCGACCTTCGATTTGTTTCTTTTTTTTAAATAAGAACTAGCGCTCGGAAGAAAATGCGGTTTTCTGTTTTTCGTTCTATAGGTGACGCAGATTAATTTCCGCGGTTAATTGGCCAAAGTCTGAAAATTGTTGCACAGCCCCTTTAATTCATGGGTTCTCATACTGGGTTCCACAGAACATGGGTTCTTCGGAGCAGCCACAGTAGTTTACCGGGAGTTTTGGAAAATGCATTTTGTGATGTGTCCTACCCAAGCTGTTAAATTTTCTTTTTCTTATATATTCGGGTGTCTTTTCATTCAGCTTCCTTCGTTTTAAAGCATATTTGATGGCCAAATACTTCAAATACAGAAGGCGGCATACGCGGCGAGCCAGGTTGTGGAAGTGCAAGAGCAGAGGCCGAGGAACGACGAGAGGCAGCGTGCTGACGAGCGGGCTCAGCGGGCCGAGGAGCGGGCTCAGCAGGCCGAGGAGCGGGCGGAAGAAGCGGAGCAACGGGTGGAGAGGGCGGAGCAACAAATTGATCAGCTTCAGGGACAGCTGCAAGAGGCGGAAGAGCGGGTGGTCCAGGCGGAGGCAAAAGCTGCATTCGCCTTGCTTGACCTCCTTCCCAACTTACAAGGTATGAACTACTGACCGAGCGAAACTCTATGGAGGCTTTTATCCCAACCAAACAAATTGGTCAATCAGCCGTATAGATTGCAACTTACTGCAATCATTTTCTTAAGCCCGCTACAGACGGAGCAACGTTCCCCGTTTCTTGACGTGGCAGCCGCTGCAACACGGGCCTCCCGCATACAACGCCGCAACCGTTGAAACTTGAGTTGCAACATTTTGTCATCACCATCATCATAACCAAAATTGTTTAGCTTTATTTGGCCGCAAATTTACACGGTAATAACGTCCTTCGAAATATTTAAGTAGCACTAGGAGTACTAACCAATTCCGCCGAACCCATTAGTGTACTAGTGTTCGAAAGTGGCAACTGTCGAAACTTGCGTTGAATGCAAGCGTGGGTTACCGCTATTGCCGGTGGGCAAAATGAGCATGAAAAAGCGTAGCATGGGAGAAAAAAGCGTGCAAAAGGAGAGGAAAGGAAGGAGCAAAGCGACGTTTCGGGCGCACACCCTTCACTAGGCTATGAGGAACATGCAATGTTCCTCGAATTTAACTTGCTACGTTTTGTCATTACCAGTATAGAACTAAAATTCTTTTTTCCATATTTAGTTGACACAAACTTGTGCATCATAACGTATTGTGAAGTACAGTCGAACCTCGCTACAACGAAATTGACGGTGCGGAAGAAAAAATTCGTTGTAGCAAAAATTTCATTGTTGTGAAATTTACAAAAAAAAAAAAACGGCCTACCTGAACTGGTAGGGTACAAAAATCTGTACAAGCCATGTGTACCATGCGCTGCAATATGAAAGACCCACTGGGAGCGCATCGCCAAGGCAGTGGCTGGCAGGGGGCGCAGCGAGCGCTCGGGCTATTCCCTTCTGCTTTGAGGGCAGGACGCTCAGTCGGGGCTCAGCACAAACTGATAAGCACGTTGCGCTTTAGTCTTGCCCCGGGTGAGCGTCCTCCCCTCGAAGCAGAATGGAATTGCCCGGAGCGTTCGCAGCCACCGCCTCGGCCACGCGCTCCCAGTGGGTCTTTCATATTGCAGTGCACGCGCACTGTACATAGCCTTGTCGAGCTCTTCGTGCACCGACGGTGTCAGTTTCATTCGCTTGGCTGATTGCCCGGATGCAAGAGCCTTTTCGATTTTTGGATCGTCGACAAAGAACTCGGAAAAATTCCTAACTTTTCCGCAATGACGGCTTTCTTCTGTCCACTTGCAACTTCGGCCAGGATGCGAGCTTTATCTTCTAAAGATAAAAGCCTCCGCGTTTTGCTTGGAGGTGCCATGTCCAAAAAGCCCGTGTACTGTACTGAGAAAAGGACAATGACAAAACAAAAAAGACAATTGAGCTTCGGCTTTGGATAGTCTGCAGCAGAGGATTATCAAGCCAAGAGCTAGGGTGCAACCAACATTGGTGCAACAGTGAAGGAGGGCCAGAAAGGCCAGCCTTATTGCCGTCGCCATCGAGTAATGGCGGCCTGCACGCCCAGTCAACGTTGTGCTCGGATTCTGATTATCAGTGGCAGTTTCTGGTGGCTCAACACGCGATTTAAACTTTATAGTAGACATATTTTATGTGCCAAAATGCACCAAAGTGCTTGGAAGGTTTTCGTCCGGAAAATTGAACTTTTGAACTTCGAATCACTCTGTGAAATTTCGTTCAAGAGGAACGGCACAAGAAACAGTGTATGCTGTACTGAGAATTTTTATGCATGGACTCCTATGAACCGTTGATGGGGAAACGAAAAATATTAATTGAACCGGAAATTTCGTTGAAGTGGGGTTCGACTATATTTAAATAACATTGGGAGTATGTATTGATCCCTAACCAACAAAAAAGGTAAAGTCAAATGTCGCCGTGGGTAACGCGAGTAACCGCCCGATTCAAACGGATCTCCCGAAACTGGGGCGCTAATCCATCTCAAAACGCACCTGAGTTGCGAGCCGGACCCAGTCGCTGCAATTCGTGTTGCAGCACGCCGATCTAGGGAACAACTCTTCTGTAACACCGAAATTGCAGGGAAAGTTGCTACGTCTGAAGCAGGCCTTAGGTTACAGAATTTGCAACTTGTTTAAAGGGACCATGAAATGACCTTTTTACTTTTGCCAGATAACTTTTACATTAAACCTTCAACGTTCACTGAATGCCGAACAGGCATTTGTTTTCGTCTCTGTTTATTGACTTCTACACAAAAAATGAAATATCGACTTTTTCTTTCTCTCCAACTGACCGCGAAACAAGTTGCGGCGTAATTTTGACAGTCGTGACGTACCCCGTTTCCGGAACCGGAAGTTCTCTCAGCTGTAGGAGAATGGCAGCGTTAGCAGCGGCGAGTTGGGGGTGCGCCGGTAGGTTTTACTGCGCTGATGGCGCTGATGTCACCTACGTATTTTCTGAATCGGCGCCCCTCATCCGCGATAGCCATGGACACATCGCAGCTGAGCGAAATAGGCAGAGAGCTTTCGAAGGAAAGAAGGCGCAAAAAAGTCCAGTTTTCTTTTAAAAGTTCTATAGCGAATAATTTTTTTGGCTCCCTATTTTTGTGTTTTTGTGTTTAATTTCACACCTTTTACGGCGATCGGTGGATGAAATTCGATTTCAGAATCGTTTCATGGTCCCTTTAAGGGTTTTTGAAGCATGAAACTTTCTCTGTGATCTGGACAACTGGTGTTCGAGACGTAGACACTAGGTTCTCACGGAGACAGCTGGCTATATTTTCAACTG
>JAZHYW010022838.1:0-10469 GCA_037355805.1 Ixodes ricinus | reverse complement strand
GCAATGTGTGACGCCGAAAAGAAGCCTTCTGCGTGGAAATCGCTCTAGTGCAGCATTGTCGATGCCTAATTTACTCTCGACGCGGATAGTTGAAAAACAATTCCTACTCGGCCTAGGATGAACCTTCAAAACATCTCTCGAGTACTTCATTTCTTTAACGAAACTGATGGAGACAATATTCCTTATATTTTGCATTCCATGCGTTATTACGGGCGGTTTCCCAATTCGCAATTTTCACAAAATGGTGAGTGTCGTCAAAAACCGAACAGTGAGCACTAAACTTGCGAGTTCATCTGTTCTCTGCGATTCAGTATATTGTTAGTCAGGTCGTCGACCTGCTTTTTCCACTGTGCCTTTATGCATTAGTCTTTTTTTTTTTGTTTATTTTTATAGAAACTAGTATAAGCGGGTAGGTCCAGTACGGCCGTAGGCATCAGTAATCCTTCCCCAGCATCATTTCAGTTGCTTCGCCGCACGAAATTGCACGAACGAAGAACATGATCAGATGAGGGTGTGTAAAAAGTTCACAGTTTAGGCTCATAACTATGTTGTAGTTCTCAAGGCAGACCATTAACACTGTATCATTGGGTCTGTACCACAAGGGATACATTTATATCACAAAACCAAGCGAAAACGACATCAACGCTCAAACACAGTTGCGGAAGCCCGCTGAAACCGAAACCAACCAAATTGAAGCCAACCTATGGCGCCGCGTGTGTCAGTGCCCTCCCTCCACCAGTCGGTGACTACGGAGGTGAAAAGGTCTATACTGAACAAAGCATAGTGCTCACATTTGATTGCCACATTTGATTGCTTTGCGAGCGAACTGTGAAGATCTTGCTATAGTGCGATGTCCGCGCACGCGGCTCGTGCGGTCGTATGAGGTTGTTTTTTTTTTTCGCAGGCTCCATGAGACCACAGGCGGCGCCCCCGTGGCGGAAGCATGAATGCCAGGGAACTGGCGTTACTGGCGTGTGGCCGGCAGTGAGGCGCAGCGACCACGGAGTCCACGTGGCTGCACCGGGGCCTTCTGGGGCGGACGGAGGCGCCCCGCCCCTCGAGCAGACCCCTGGACATCAGGTGGGGCACCTGCACCGCACGGGAGGGCGGACGCATTTACGCTACGCGCGAGCCGTCACTTGCCCTCCGAGACACTTCCGGTCGCTCCGTTTCAACAGGCTTTCCAAACCTGTCAACGTCGAAATTTCCGGGACAATGAAGCTCTCGAAGTTCTACGGAAATCACAAAGTTGGGGATCTGGCGAGGTCTTTCTGCTGCACCGTAAAACGGATAAGAGGGGATCTGTCGTCTTACGGGAGTATTAAAAAATCTTAAATGTATCTAGCTAACCGGTCCTTTAGCTAATCGCCTGGAGAACTGGTCATAAAATATTTCACGAATGTTGCTAGAAGTTGCGCTACGGTGAGGCTTGTTTGACCGGAAGTTCGCAGGGGACGTAAGTTTCCCACAGCACCTCCTTCCGGCACTCTTGATAAATAGGTCTGTAGGCACCGACAGGATGAGAACAAGGAGGTCTTCAAGTGGTACGAGCTTCTTACCGTCAGTAATGCTACAGTGCTCAAGTTTCGAGTGTGCACAAACAGCCATAGCACAGCGGAAGGTAACGGGCACGTGCTGGAGACAGCGTATTCAAATGAGACGCCGTGCCTAAAAGCTTTGTGGACCTTTTTATAGCACCAGGGTTGGAAAAGAGAAACAAACTTTAATGTAATGTAGGATTGGTGTAGCGAAGGGTGTATGGTGTCAACGGGAGTAGCCCCATGCAAGACCGTTACCGGATTGTGACCTAGACTTTCGGCGCGGATTTGCCCATGTTCGAGTGCCCAGACTCTCGGGCTCCGGGACCGGAAATGACATGGGGTGGGTTGTCTGTTGCTTGCAGGAAGCGTCTCGAGGCGCCGGAACGTCCGGTCCCCTCTCTTGACGCCATGGAGGTGGAAGACCTCTCGGTCAGGTGGGTGCTTGTTTTGTCTCGCCTTCAGAAAGTGTGTCTTCTAACAGAGGCTGATGAGATAGGTGTTTTACAGAAATGAATGCTACCTATACCCGTTTTCACCTCAAGAAAAAAGAGTTTTGCTCCATGTTCCTACGCCGCGCAAGTAGTTCTCTAAAATTTGGTCGTCAACGCAGGAGCGATGATTTTGGCGTTTGAAACTTGTAAAACTTGATAAACTAACATATATCTAATCTGAAATGCACATACATATATCTCAATTCTCAGCATAAAGAAGGAAATTAGTAAAGCTCCGCGAGAAGCCTTACTTTTTTACTGTGATTCTTGAGGTGAAAACGAGTATAGTAGAAGCTGTGCCAATTATTTGTGGTACCGTATTTTAATTCTGCACTTTTATCACTAATGGGAAGTGTTTGCATGAAATGCCTTCTAATAATTGTATCGGCGGGTGCTTAGCTTCATACTCTGGTCCACTCACACACTTCAATGGGCTTGAGATCACTGAGATACATTAGCTAGCGGTGGGTTGTAGGTTTTTTTTAAAGATATCTATCGTGTGCAAGAAAGCACACACACACAAGACACTTATACAGTGCGACGTACGCCAGAAATACACACACAAAGAACAACACACATGAGGCATACATACAGGACAATGCACAGACAAGACACACAATGACATACGCAGGACAACACATGCACTACAAGGCACACTCACAGCATGCGTGCTACGAGGGATACATACAGAACAACACATGCAACAACATACAAATACAGGACAATGTATGTGATTAAGAGAGCAGATACATACAGGAGGCACACCTACAGGATGACGCACTTGTAAGGAGAGCCCTGCATATCCGCAGATATCCGCAGTAAACTGGCGGATGCGGATAAAAATTAGACAAATTTTGGCGGGTTGCAGATCGGATGCGGATTTCAAGGGATGCGGATATCCGCGGATCCGGATCTAAATTTTTGCCCGGTGGCATTCAGCTCGTCAACTGACGTTTCATCTACACATCGTTTCGTCGACATGCGACTTTTAATCGAAAGGCTTCTCGTGTTCATCTCATCAAGAAACCTGAGACGTTTCGTCGCACACAACCCTGCTATTTTCGTAACAAACATTTTGCGTTTCACCTGGATGACAGGGGAGGAAGGTATGGTTTGATTAAGCTCGCCTTAGTGATTCGCACGCTAGCTTTTAGCGGCTTAGTGAAGAAATGCGTTGTCAACAAAACATACAGCGTCGACGAACAGTGTGTCCATGAAATGTATGTCCATGAAAAGTTGTCCACGAAACGTATTTCCACAAAACGCGTTTCGAACAAACAATAGGGATCTTAAGAAATCTCTGATTCTCACTGAAGATCGCTTCAGTTAGTGCGTTGCCTCTCGTCAAAAATGCTATTTATAGAAAAAGTAAAGATTGCGGGGCATCAATTGTCCCGAGAAAGCTAAGTACATTGGCAGAAAAAGAGCAGAAACTTTCTCCGAGCAAAGAAAACCTCAGACATAAAAGTCACAAGAAAGTAGAAAAAATGTCCCCCACTCCACAAAGAGTAGTGTGGTCATGATTTCAAAAACAAAAGAAGCGCCTCAACATCTTTTTTGTGCACTTCTGGACAGAGTGTCGCGGACTCCTAGGACGATCACATAACTGAGATATTTTTCCTTTGACACGCAGTGTCTCGGGAAGGCTGATCGCTTTTAATGTAAGTACGGTGAAACTGATAATGATAAAATGACATCCCCTTTGAATGGTGACCCGAAGATTTCTTTGTACAAAAATAAGCAAACAACTTAAAAATTGCCTTTTTTTTTCTTTTTTGCTTGATGTTGTGATATACAATGAATGCCTGGATTGTGAGTCGGATCTGGTTCCACATTTTGCGGATGCGGTTTACGGATACAAAGTATGCGGATGCAGATCTGATGCGGATACAAAGTTTGCGGATGCGGATAATCAAACTGTTATCCGCACAGGGCTTTACTTATAAGGCACACGCAGTAGGGCATGCACAGGACAACGCATCTGGAACGCAATAAGCTTGCAACAAGGCGCATGTACAGGTCAGCACATATACGACAAAATCTCCTTTCGTGCGCCGTCCTTACTGTCGGGGTATTGGGAAAGTTTGCACTTTCTCGTTTAAGGGGGACACTACCCAGAAAAAACAATTTCTGCAAAAAAGTTGCTTTTGAAAAAAGGCCATATTTACATCCACCAACATCTAGAGAGTATTCCCAGAAAGTTTCATTAGTTTAGACTGCATAGTTAATTTTTTATAAATTATTTTCGGTCCATTGATGCTAAAGAAAAGTTAGGGGATGGAGCATTTTGAACGCATTTTTCTCCATTCCACTTTTCTTTATAAATTTCCCTTTAGGAAAACTATTATTTTCCTATTACACAATAGAGAATTGTTCTTAGGTGGTTTCTGGGATAGAATTTCGTGAGGAACATGCCTGGCTGGTTAGTTTTTCTACTTTAACATTCTTTTAAGCTAAAAAACTATTTGTAAAAAAAGTAGACTTGAAAAAAATATTTTAATCTTATGGAGTTATACTTATGAAAAACAGTGCAATATAGCAAAATAACTGGCTGGGTATGTGCTATGGGTATTCCTATGACTGTATTACACATAAAAATCACAAAAGTCTCTTTTTATTTTAAAACGATAGTTTTCCTAAGTGAACACACTGACTTCCATATTGTAACATCCGTAACAAGTTTCAGAAGTGACATAGGACGATGCTTGCGTATGGCAGGGATGTTCTTGCCACTCATACAAACTTCCACTGCAAATTTGATTGAAGTCAAGCAAGCGGTACAGAAGTTGACTGGGGTACAGAAGTTTACTTTTTTGGGTAGTGTTCCCCCTTAAAGGGATACTTCAACGAAATTTGAAATATTCCCGTCGTGTTCAAAAATAGGTTGAATATGATCCACAATATCTGTAAATGACAATCGCACGTTTGTATTTTGATCCTGGTGGCTGTATTTTTCGTTATAAACGGCCCACCCTGGCAAGCGCTCGGAGAAGGCCCAGCTTGGAGCACGTGACATCCAATGCAATCGTGACGTAGGTCGTCTCTAGACGAGCAAAGCTACGGCAAGGCTGACGTTGAGAGGATGGCCTAGTTGTTCCAGCCACCAAAGCGGCTAGTTTTGTATGAATTTTGAGTGACGGGTTAATCTTCTATAATCTTGTAGGGGACAATAGCGACTTCTGCGACACACAAAAGGGATTCTCGGGAAGAGGGGAGTTCCTCCTTCCCCCTTCTCTCGTCGTGGCCGGAGGAGAGACAACCTCCGTCACTATACTTCGTTTCAGCTTCCGTCCGAGCGCAGCCAAAGCTACGTGTGGCCGGAGCCAATCACACGCCGGCAATAGGTCACGAGATCTCGCCTGCACTTTTGTATCACTCCGCTGCGCCGCTGGTTGTCCGCGCCGCCCGCGCTCGCCGAGTATTTCGTCTGCTACGGGTGTATCAACGGTATCGTCTGCTACAGGTTTAAAAGTGCCCTTTCACGTTCTGAAATTTAGTCACAGCGGATGTCAGTTACGTAGGCTGGCCGCTGGCGTTTGTGTCCGAGCTTTCCACCTGTTCGGCATTTCGGCATAGTTTCGAGATGTAAGTACACATTGCAAGGTGCCCGATGACCCGGCCGTTGATGTTTCCTTGTATTGTCTGGATATACCAGGGCTCGAGGCGCAGTCCTTTCCACCAGCTTCTCGGCGTTCAATGTGATCGGCAGGTAAAGGGTGCCCTGATTTCGCCGCGTATCAGTGAATTGTAGTGGCCCGGACGCTTTTCTTGTTTACAACGCATTCGCGGTACGACGCGGCCGGAGTCTCCTGCCGAGTTTGAAAGTAGACATTCATCACGACCTCTCGCGCCTGACACCCAAACGTGCCTTTGCGAAAGGACGTTTTGAAGCGACTCAGTGAGGAAAGCAGCGAAGCACATGATTCAGCCATTACGGGAACGAAATCACGCAGAAAAACTAGAGCGCTGCAGCCGTGTTTGCCAGCGGATGTACGTGTTTTCACCAAACCACATGCATTTACATATATTAATAAAAACATAAACTTCAGATATTTAATTCCTTTAGTTGCAAATCATTCTCAGCAGTACACATCTGGAATATTGTGCAATGTTTACGCACAAAACAGTTATTTAAAAAAAAAAATACTTTTGCGGACTACTTTGTGGTGCGTAGGAATGCTCTTCTCGAAGTTGCGAACCGTCCCTCAGCCTTTGGCTGCGCTCGGACGGAAGCTGAAACGGTATGCTGTCAAGCTTCCTAGACGAGCATTACAAACGAGGCGATTAGCGACATCCACTAGGTGCTCTTTGCTAATCGTCTAATTCGTCTTAAAATTCCTTTTCGAGACTTTCTTAACAAGATATTGGTATGTTCCATGTGATACTGCTCTTTTGAACACATATAGACCAAAAAATGAGCGCCGAAATTTCGTTGTAGTATCCCTCAAATTCTCGCATGCACTTACGAGGCGGGATTGCGGTGTCGTTCCGTCCATGGCGATGCAGGAAGGAGCCGTGGCGCAGGCCGCGCCCCTCTTGCCGTGGTAGTTGCGGTAATCCCGAGGCCAGCGCTGTGCCGCGAAGGCTAGGGCCAGCGCCGGGGCCCAGGCGTGATGCGCTCTCAGGCCGGGGTGCCCTTGGCAGGTGCCCGCAGGCCCGCCTGCTCCTGGCAGGAGCTGGCTCACCTCGCCCAGGTGCTAACCCAGGTGTGACGTGTCCGGTTCAGGGTCGAGTCGTGCCGACACGCCTAGAACAATCGGAGCCCATACACGAGTTTCAGTGTCTCCACGGGCAAGACACAGGCGCCCACGGCGTCTGCAATCGGCTGGGACTGTGTGTCTAATTGACGCGTTGAAGGGCTAGCATGGAGGGTGGGGCTGGCTGGCTGTTCTAGGAGTGTTGCATTACGACGATCGAAGATCCCTCACTGCCCAGCATTCACTGAACGGCAGGATTCGGGATTGTAGAGGAGATGAACAGGCAGACCTTGATAGCCCTTGTTGCAAAGTCATCGGTCTTATGGGCTTGGAAGCTTTTTCAGAATTGCCGGCACCTCCGCAGACTTTTCGGTGGCTCAGGTTTCTCTTGCAATAGTTTGCTGAGTTCATTTCTGGGGCTCAAAAAGCGCAATTATGAATGCTGTAAAAATTGTCATGTTCTGCACTTTCTCGTGCTTTGTTGATAGCCTGTGATCCAGACTACAGATTCCACCTTGCCGCAGAAAGAACACCGTGCATCCAGCCCACTTCATACTGAGTGCCCGTCTCGCAAATTTGTAAGATGTGAGAAAATATGCACAGGTACATTTATATGTAAAATTGATGTACTTCGGACAGTGCCCCTTCCCCAGTTTTTAACTGTTATCTCCAAATTTTGGAGTGGAGGCACTTGCTCTGTGTATTTCTGCGGTACTGTCTCCTGCGACCGGGTGATCTGGGAAAGCATGCTGATTTCGTGATCTCTGGAGTCTCTGACAGTGCTGGACACCCTCGGGTGGGCAATTCTAGGTTGTGAAGCATATAGGCCTTGGTGTATGCATGCCATGCCCAGATTTCGACAACCACTGCTATACGACACTGGCCAGACTATCAAGCCAGGATAGCCACTGCTTCGAACTTAGATACTGCCCGACAATTTTCGACCTAGTGCGACAATCTCGGGCTGTAGGTGTTCACAAATTTTAAATATAATGGCGAGCTTGCCTCATAAATTTTATTGAGTGCTCATTGGGATGGTGGCGCTTGAGTTGAAGTAAGATCACCCTGACTTTGGTATAGGTAATCTTGCCACAATGCGCTGTACGCAAAGTAATTGTCGGGTGAAAGGATGTATGACGTACTTGTGAGCACTGAGATCTTGGGCGTCATGTGAAAGTGCAAAGTATGGTATTATAGATGATGCAGCGGCCATTTTTGAGTAGAATCTGTTTATTGTTGATGAGTATGTCAACCAGATTGCACATATTAACCAAACAGTTTTAGCTTGAACAATCGATGTAACATAGTTTAGGCAGTGGTCCTAAGTGTTTGCTTTGACTGAGAATTCCCGTAGCAACATCTCCATCAATATTTGATTGCCGAAAGTGTTTTTACAGAATAGACCACGGGTCCAGAACTGCGCAGATGGTGGAGTGGTAATGACGCCTTTTATTCCTCAGGGGCCTTGCGTGCGCTGCGCCTAGAGCCCGGCTAACCCGAGGAGATGAAGCTGGTGCTGCTCAAAAAGGTGCGCCAGAGCCAACTGCTGCAGAGGGGCTCCGCCCACCCAAGCCGACCCCACCGCGTCGCCTCGCCTCACCGAGGGCGGAGCCACGCCCCCGTGGGTAGGTCCGCACCGAGGGGTGGAATTCTAGCCCCACCCCCTCCACCTCCGAGGTCTGCCCCTACGATGATGGGCAACCCGGGGCAGACGCTGGCCATGACGTTTCGTCTGGAAAGATGACGTTGAGCAACCATCACCACCACCACCATCATCACCATCACCACCATCATCAACAGCAACAACAACAGCTGAGCAGCAACAGCAGCAGCAGGTACTCACTTTGCTTTTCCATGTTCTGTGAATGAGGCTGCATTTGTATTACTGTTACCATTACCTTGGTGTTAATTGGCATGTTTAAATTCTGTTTAGCCGTTTGCAATGTTGTTCATTGAAGTGGATGGATGAGTGCGACCAAATCCTTAGATCAGTGGTGGCTTGCACCACCCAGCCAGTGTTGCCAGCCATCTCATGGCTCAGCCAGTGGTTTTACTGCCTTTAGGGAAAACTGTCTCCTCGTAAACCTTTTTTGTTTTTTGCATTGCTTAATTTTTTTTTAAGTTGAGTTGATCCTCGCTTTGCTTATATGGCTTTGACGCGTGTTTTGGCAATAGGCTCCCCACAGCGATGAAATTCCTCAGCACTTCAATCTCCTTATCCGTTGAGCAAAGTGCTTTAGTAGCTTCAGCAATGGACTGAATCCCTTTGACGCTATGTACAAAATGATGCTATCTAAACCCTCGCTTTTTGGGGGCAAAATATTGGCCTGGCTAGTCATTTGAACAGTTTTAGTGGTATTCTATACTCTACGTCTGACAAGCAAAGTTTGCAAAGAAATTTTTACGATAAATGGCGAACAACATTTGAAAGGGCTGACATAGCTAAGCGCCACATTTCTCCATCATTCGCATCTTATCTGTCTCTAGCTTTCTCCTCGTGTCATATCTGTAAGAAAGTTGGTCGATTCGTAACAGTTTCTTTGGTCATACTTCAGCAGTGTAGCATGCCATGATCAAAGTACGAAAATACTCAAAGTTCAAAACGAAACCTCCGTCATTGCAACGAAGATTAAAAAGGAGATGTTTCGAGTTCATTGTCCGCGACTCTCGACAACGAATCAAAACAATGTTTTGTAGGCGCAGCGCGCGGCTGCGCGCGCCGCGCCAAGCGTGCAGCTGGCATGCAGTGGCGCGCAGCTGCTGAGCAACAATCGGTTTAACACGCCAGACCTGGTCTGGCGTTATGCTTGGGTAAGGCTCCTGCTTTGCTGGCTTTCTCCGAGGCGTCTTGGCTTGTCTTGGAAAGCGAAGCTCTCCCGTCCCGTCCCCAACTTTCTAGGACATCAACGCATCACACAAAAATGTGAATTTGAACTGAACAACAACAAACGTCGCAATGTTCCCCAGAAGTGTTTTGGATGACAGTCGTAAAATATCAATGAGCAGTAATGAACTTTGTTTGAGAATAGTCTTCTATTCAACTCTTAAGCTTTTTTTTTTTATTAATCTTATTGGATTTTATGGATTACATTCGAAAATTGTTAATTCCTGCTTTTTTGACAAAGATTGTAACGTCCGGAGGACTGCAATTGCCGCCAGTATCGTAGAAATACAAATCGATTAATATTTTGATATTCTCCTAAACTTACTACTCCATGGAATGTCCCAGAAAGTTGGCCTTGACTGTTGTTGGCTGTGCTTGGATCGATGCCTTGCTCGGTAAAAATTTCTGTCACACCAGAGAGGCTACTTCATTGTTGAGCGCAATATATTAAAAGGGCAAAAGAAAAGAAATAGATATGTGAAGCTGTTAGGTTACATGTTTTTTACGTCAAAGTTACGGCAATGTGCTGTGGGCATCTTCCATTTGATGAGATGGAAATTCAGACATTTTGCACGGTTATCTCAATGCGTCTCCAGTTCTTGTCTACCACCATATGCCCCAGGATCTCAGTGGGCACAATCCCCAACCTCAGTGGGAAATAGATTGGGTTTGTCTGGTTCATGTAAATGTCCCGCTTTTATAATTTTATTAAATTTTTTCGCCATCTGTTTCGGAGGTTGTTAGCTGGCCAGTACAGTAGAGAATGTCTTGACCAAAGACTGGCATACACGTAGTAGCAAAATATGGATATGTTGTGTGCATAGTTAGTTAAGAGTGCACTTTTATCGGTAGTACA